>OX377618.1:80975813-81175918 GCA_947397865.1 Polietes domitor | reverse complement strand
CAAATTTTAAGCAAATTAGTTCAAATATGCTATTTCTAGAGCGGAAATAATCAATTCAGTGGCGAAATTTGTATTGGAGCTATATATATATATATCTGAACCAATCTGACCCCATTTTTACCAGAGCAGTTTCTATGTTTGAATTGATTTCACATTGCGCTTTATATTATGATTTCTGCAACAGGTTCGTTGTGAAATATATATTTATTTTACTTTAATTAAATGTGAATGTTTCATTGTAAAAAACAAGCTTAACTCATGGTAAAACAGTATGTTGACGATTTCCCATGCTGTCCCGGGATCCCGGGAAATTGAAAAAAATAATTCCCGTTTCCCGGAAAATAAAAAGTACGGGAAAATGCAAAAAATATGTGGTTTCTAGAGCGGTAATAATCAAATCGTGGGAGACATTTGTGTGGGAGCTATATATATCTGAACCGATCTGGCCCATTTTTACCAGAGTTGTTTCTAGTTAAAATATAAGTTGTTTTGCTAAATTTGAAGAATAGCTATTAAAATATGTGGTTCTAGAGCGGAAAAGGTAAAATCGAGAGCAAAATTTGTATGGGAGCTCTGAACCGATTTTCTTCAAATTAAATAGCGTTCGTCTTTATCCTATAAAACGCAAATTCGGCAAGTGGAGTTGTGCTTCTCGTTCGTTTGTGAGAATCATCTCCTTATAGAGGCCGGGTTTGATGTTGAAAAGTCGCTGCGAAGCCACTTGAAAAGACTTTTGACATGGTCGAAATCATGATCGTGGTAGTCTACAGCCAAGTAATAAATGTCACCATGCCATTTGTAAATAAATTTGCATTCTATTAAATATAGAAGCAAAATGGTCTTGAGCCAGGACAATATCCCAGTTCAAATCAAATATCCTATAAAACTTCAGTGTGCAAAGTTTCATTTAGTTCTAACTACAATTGCGACCTAGACTTTGATAAATCGACTCAAAAAGCGATTCTAAGTCGATCGGTATAATAAACGATGGGTCTATATCGTTTCCTTTTGGTTGTTACAAACAAATGCACAAATACATTGGTGTAGGGTATAAACACGCCCAAGCCATTCTCGATCTTCCCTATTTGACAGTTTTGATATTATATTCCGTGTTCTGTGGACTTCTTACAAACTATCGAGGGACTATCCCACCAAACAAAACAATTTTTGATTCAACTGACAATAAAACGTGCTCCCACTTTTTGGCTGCCTACTGCAGGTGTATTTTTGCGAATTGCATTTTTTTTGTGCCACGTCTTTTATTTTTAAGTGGGACTTTTCTCGGAGTTCTGGCTTACATATTATATTTTCTTAGTATTCTACGAACATATTAAACTCTTAAAGATCGACAGACATTGTTTTTTATTTCGGTGGCGGTTTTTTTTTGTACTAGACATTACTATTCGGCGAATGTTTGTGTTTTTGTTTTTTCTTCTTATAATATCGAATTTCTGATCATTTTAATGGAACACTGGAATAAAAGCCGAATTTCACTATATGATTTTCTCCAGATTTCAACTTTTTCATATGAACTCGATTTTCTTCTCCAGAATGCTCTCCTCGCCCTACTTATGAAGAAAAATAAATCAATAACATTTCAGAAGTAGCGTACCTAATATCTTATTTATAACATCAAATCGAATTGAAAAATGAGATAAAATTCCTTTTCTTGAGATTTTTTGAAAGCTGCTATTATTTTGACCGGTCCAAAATGTCGAATAATCCGAAAGATGTGAAATTTCTTAAGCAATTAAAATCATATCACCAAATAAACAATTATTTTGAGTTTGTAACCTCATAACACAGCATTTAATGCAGTAGTAGCAATAACAAAATATCACACAAATAAGTAGATGAAAACGTATATTAAGCTGTGGTGCGCTGCTATTATTTTGACCGCAACTGTACCTCACGGTTTGGTATCATCCAATTGAATCACTCTTTATAAAATGTGATTAATGGGCGTAAAGATTATTTTGTTACATGTATTTCAATAAGAAAACACTCAAGATTTGCGTGTTTTAAGAGCGTGACAGAAACTAAGTGTGTTCACCAAAATCAAATAGAAACGTTATTAACGCAATAACAATATACCTGGATATTATACAAGTTCATGCGTCATGCAAACCAACAGACATTCCATAAGGATGTTACCGCATTGTTTTCGAAACGACTTTAACTAACAACATTTAAATATCTCAGTACTGAGATTCAATTAAATTTTCAGTACTGAGGGTTGGATATTTCTGCAGAGAAATGGTGCTTTCGTAGGAATGAGTTACTAATGTATTTATTGTCAGTTCTAATGTTTAATCAAAATGTTTTAATCTGTACAATAGATGGATTTCGTGACCCCTCTTACGGGAGCGTCAAATAGTGCCTTATGCCATTTTGTATATGAATAGGTAAATCCATGTCCTTTCCACTGATAGAGCATTTCTTGGTATCTTAGCTTATAAATTTCTGGATTTGTTGTTGATTTTCTTTATTGATTAACAGAGGTTTTGATTGTGAAAAGATCTACAGTCCGATTAGGAGACTTAGCAAGGAAGTTGCTTGCTATTTAAAATATTGAAAAAGTCAAAAAGTCGAAAAAATTAATTACAACATAGAAGAACAAAAATCAATTGCAATCAAGTGAGTGAATAATTTAGTTTGAACTTTATTTTTTATATATTTCTGATTTGAATATCCCAATATTATAGATTTCTTTTAATTTTATTGTTTTAATTTAATCCAAAGTGGATCAACAACGACCAATGTTGTCATGTCTAGCATTTTATAAACTGAGGAAAAATGAATTGAAAATAATGGTTGTAAATGATGGGGTGATTTTTTAAGAGCTTGATAATTTTTTTAAAAAAAAAAACGCATAAAATTTGCAAAATCTCATCGGTTCTTTATTTGAAACGTTAGATTGGTCCATGACATTTACTTTTTGAAGATAATTTCATTTAAATGTTGACCGCGGCTGCGTCTTAGGTGGTCCATTCGGAAAGTCCAATTTTGGGCAACTTTTTCGAGCATTTCGGCCGGAATAGCCCGAATTTCTTCGGAAATGTTGTCTTCCAAAGCTGGAATAGTTGCTGGCTTATTTCTGTAGACTTTAGACTTGACGTAGCCCCACAAAAAATAGTCTAAAGGCGTCAAATCGCATGACCTTGGTGGCCAACTTACCGGTCCATTTCTTGAGATGAATTGTTCTCCGAAGTTTTCCCTCAAAATGGCCATAGAATCGCGAGCTGTGTGGCATGTAGCGCCATCTTGTTGAAACCACATGTCAACCAAGTTCAGTTCTTCCTTTTTGGGCAAAAAAAAGTTGGATATCATCTCACGGTAGCGCTCACCATTCACAGTTACGTTACGATTCGCATCATCTTTGAAGAAGTACGGTCCAATGATGCCACCAGCCCATAAACCGCACCAAACTGTGACTTTTTCTGGATGCATTGGTAGCTCTTGCAATGCTTCTGGCTGATATTCACTCCAAAATCGACAATTCTGCCTATTTACGTACCCATTGAGCCAAAAATGAGCTTCGTCGCTGAACACAATTTCTTTCTTTCTGAACTTTCTTAACAGAGCACGCATTTTGATAATAATATTCAATGATTTGCAAGCGTTGCTCGTTAGTAAGTCTATTCATGATGAAATGTCAAAGCATACTGAGCATCTTTCTCTTTGACACCATGTCTGAAATCCCACGTGATCTGTCAAATACTAATGCATGAAAATCCTAACCTCAAAAAAATCACTCTTTACTTTTTTTGAAAGTTATGTGTGATTCGAAATTACTCAGCAATGTTTTGTACAAAATCAGAGGATGCGCATGTTATAAAGGGTTTTCCAATAAGGACTGATCGACTTGAAATACGCATTTATATCGCATATACATCAGAGATACAAGCCGACCGATTTTAAGCCGACAATCCGCCGCCGCCGCATGTTTCTGCACAAGCCGCGCCGGAGTTCTAACTCAGTCAAATCTTACTACCAAAATAGACAACCCACTTAAAATTACAAAAGAAAATACTACTGTCGACTTAAACAACCTTCAAATGTGAAATTGATATCCTACCATATGATGACGTCTATAGAAAGTGTTATGATTGTATATTGATTTGAAAGTCGCATTTATATAAGTCAATTCTAGTATATGTGGCCATATTCTATTGTGCTTTTTTCTTGTGTTTAAGTAGGTAGAGTTTTATCAATCTTTGGAAGGATTATGATATTCAAGATGTCTAGTCAAATTGCCTCACATGAAAAGCTGTAATTGCAAAAATATTTATTAAATTC
Source organism: Polietes domitor (assembly GCA_947397865.1). Taxonomy (NCBI): domain Eukaryota; kingdom Metazoa; phylum Arthropoda; class Insecta; order Diptera; family Muscidae; genus Polietes; species Polietes domitor. Next base: position 81,171,619 of record OX377618.1, on the reverse strand, counting down.
ATCCATATTATAAATTTTGGGAATGGATTCCCACTCCCAAAAAATAATTGTATGGGATAATAATATTAAATTATGGGAAGATTGGCTAATATTAACCAATATTGAACTACTTGCCAAAAAAATAAAAGAAAATGTATTAAAAACCAATACAAATTATTCCTTCCGTTTTCCCAAAATTGCCGGTCGATTCGTTGGACCCAATTTTCGATGACTCGGTCACACATTTTGGTCGTAACGGCCGCTATTTCGCATTCAATGTTGGCTCTGAGTTCTTCCAAAGTCGTCGGCTTGTTGGCATAGACCAATGATTTGACATAGCCCCAACGAACGAGGCGTCCAATTGACTGGTCCATTGAGATAACACGCTCACCAAACTTACTCATCAATAAATCGATTGTAAAGTGTGCTGTGTGGTTTGTGGCACCGTCCTTTTGAAACCACGTCCTTATCTTTTTCTGAAGTTATCCATTCTCCATTTGTATTGCGAATGGGGAAATTAGTCTCTACTGGCATACTTGTATTTCAAAGCGATTTCCATAGTGAAAAATTCGTTGAATTTGTTGGAGCAAGGCTTTCGATATAAGTAGTTTACCGGCGTCTATCCACTTATATTTTTTTAGTTACCTCACCACCTATAATTTTTTAGTTACCTCACTAAGTCGGTGATCGCGTAACTTACCATTCTCGACGACGTCTTCTTTTTGTGTATGATCCACCATTTTCCATTTTTTGGCGAGGCGTAGCGAGTTGAGATCGAAACCGATGTGACTACTTATGTATTTTTTATATCTTAACCAGCTGGTCCCAGAAATTACAATACTTTGGTGCGTCTCTCCCATCGAATTCCTATCGTTAATTAGAATAATTACGGGTGAGTGATCCGATGACAAGCTGGGGTATGTTTTATTGGAGTTGTTGCTGTTGTTAATGTTGCGGTCACCGACTCCGAATTGCGGTAGTACATTTTTATAATTTCATCGTTGTTCGTGTTGAGTTTTTGAAAAAAAAAAAGAAAGTAACAGTTAGATGATCAGTGAAATAGTGCGTTCACAAATTAAATTCAAAGTTGGCGAATGCCTATCGGAAAACCCTTTATAACGAAAAACAATTTCTTTGCTTTATTATCCTTAACAATTAGTTCACAAATTATTTATTTTCGTAGTTGGTGCGACTGCCGCAACATCCTCATAATATTTGGCAACTACTAACTTTTGCGTAAATTCTGGACGAAATTTCTGTTTCCATAGCGTTTTTTGGTTGCACACGCTTAATTGAAACCTTCTACGGAATTTGATCCCCTAGGATAAAACTTATAAAGTTGTCAGTTAAGAATAAAGTTAAAAAAAAAACTTTTACTGAAGCTGCAACTTAAAAATGACTTATTTTCGTTCACCAGAAAAATTTTATTTTATGATTTAAGCGATTATCATTGTAAACCACAGATACGTGATTTGCTGGGCGGAGGTTTCATTATAAAAATCGTGGAAATCACGCTATATCTTCCACACTTGCGTCTAATGGTTGCAGATTGGTGGGGATTGAAAATGAGCCAAATCAGTCCATAGGAAAACTGTTTCCCCTAACAAGGACTGAAAGTTTTTCCTAATATTTAGAGAATTTAAAAATTATTTTTGAAAATTTCCGTCTTATATTCAAGTTTGGTGCATACACTCATTCCCCTTATATTTCCAAATTCGTATCTTTAAGGAGAAAAGAGGGATAACAAGTAAAAAAGCCGTTAAGTTCGGCCGAGCCGCCACGGAGTGCATTCCGCAGTATTACCGGCAAATTAGAAGCTGTCAACTTCACAAAGAAGTGCACTAACATATAAAAAAAATTGTGATATTTTTTATGCACATCACTATATTTGTTTACAATTTCTATATGGCATACTTATGCGCACTGTTTTAATTAAATAATTTAATTAATAGAATAATCAGAAAAAAACATGAGACAACAATCTTCAAAAATATGCCCTAAATATCAGGTGCATTGTCAGTCGTTATTAGGTAGAAGCAATTTCCCTCAGGGCCAATTTTCCCATTTGCAATTTCTTGATTCCACCTACAACCCAAATGTCCGTACCATTTTGCTAGGAAAACTAATAATATTGAAGATCCAATATGGTTCTCGTTCTGAAGGTACCAATAGAAACATCTGCTTATTTTTCACGTCTACATAGTCAGAGCAATGTACACAGCGCACAGTGAGCTATTTGCAGGGTCTAGCCGGTAAAAAATCAAAATGAATTTTATGTGTTTTAATGATTCAGACATAATAAGAATTGTCCAATTAGATAAAAAAAAAGTAGCCATGGGTGTTTTGAGCCGTCTACTAGCCATAATTTTGTAGGTCAAAGATGAAGTTTCAAAAACTATTTTTTTCAATTGCATGCGCATTAAAGACATCTTATTCAAATTATTCTCATTTTTAGTACAAACGCTGCTCTAGAATTTTGGGTGGAACATATTTTGCTTAAAAAGATATGCTCGTTTTAATAAAAATAACAACAATTATCATATCTTTAGAGAAGTGCCTATAAAGTTGTCTCAAATTAGAGGTTTTCTCGATGAAAATTAGCATAATATTTGATATAAGTTGGACCATCTCATTGGTGACATAAAGAGACATAAACTTGAAACTTCGCTAAAACACTCTCTAGATTATACTCTCTTACATCTTGAAAGATTGATACTTCGCACGACTTCGCATCAATGTAATATTTCAAGTCAAAGGCAATATTTCAAGTCAAGTGCATGGTATAATAACTACACGGTAGAAGCACTAGAATATGCACGCCACAAAAGCCAAAATTAGCTATTCACAATATGAGCGATCGATGTTATAAAAAATTTCGTTGTACCCATCGGTCAGTTATCTGAAGAAGCTCAGGAAGCTCGCAACAAGGATTGTAGGCGATACAGGTTGGCGCACACACGCAAATCTTCAAGAATCAATACAAACAGAGATTTGCTTAACATGTTGTTGATAACATCAGATCCTCTGATCAATTCTTATCGACAAAAACCCTTCAAAAACTTTTCATCGCTCCCACCGGAAGTTATAAGGTTTTTAGTTGAGCCTAGTTTTGATGCCCATAAAGATTTACGTTTTGAGCTTGCAGGAGCAAGTGAAACTGAAGAAATAGAAAACTTTAGCGAATCTGATTCTGATGAATAGTAGAGTAGTGTTTGGTTTAACTCATAAATGTATGACTCATTTATTATGAAATTGAATGAGCAGTCCTATTTTAATTTTAAGCATTTATTTTTTGTTTGAAATTGAATAATAAGAATTTAAACAAGTTTTTTCAATTCTGTTTTTTTTCTATTGTGTTACAAAAGTAAATAAAATTTTCTATTTAGGGTCATTTATTTTGCGTTCTTGACCTCCTCCTCCCTCTCAGTATTTTGTGTTCTAGCCCTGTACTATCACCTCCATTCGGCGAATCATCTATAACATCACAATTCATTGAAAAAATATCGAAAAATAATGTAAGGAAGTAATTCTTACCCCATTGGCCCTTTAAATAGACCCTAAGACCCTCTAGGACCCCTCGGGAGGTCTTATCGGTCCTTGATTCTGTCAAAATTTTTCATGGACCCATTTTACACCAAATCCATCTATTTTAAATTTAAAAATAATTTTTGCCGGCTAACTTGTATGGGGTAGCCCACTGTCGCCGATGAATATTTCAAGGTGTTACAAACGGAATGCCAAAGTGAATATGGAGGGTATAACAATGATACCAGCCGAACGACTGTAGCTATAATAATGAAATTAGGTGTGTACGTTGCTCTTACTGTTTAGACGCGAAAAATTAAAAGATACTGTGGAATGCACTCCGTGGTGGAATGTATATAAGATTCGGTCAAGTCGAACTTAACACCTTTTTACTTGTTCATCTCCCAATAGGTACGGAATCCTTTAAATGATACAGATGTTGTCCAGACATGGGTAACGGCTTAGCAATATCGGCAGATTCGGTCATATGGCTTGCCACGATCTCTTTGCTGTTTCTTCCTACAAATCACTTCTCAATTTATTTGGAAAAACAGACCCATCTCATCGGCGTTAAAGATGTCGGTAACGATTGCCGATTGAAGGTTCCCCCTAATTCAATTTAAATTTATGTCAAAAAAAGTTTGAGGTTGCATAACGAATCATGATTTGAATAAATTCGTTGTGTCGAGATTGAAAACGCTTTAATGTCTCAACAATTTAAATTAGTTTTTAATCTATAGTATATTTTCGACTTTCGCAAAATTTCACATAACTGTCGTGCTTTTCCGATTTTTGTTCCAACTAGTTTTAACAAGCACAAAAATAATAATTTTAATATATATACTTATGTATATATCTCTAATTTTGTAATTTAGTAATTATTTCCAAAATACAGTATAAAATATAGATTTTTAATCGGGCATGTCCAACTTTAGCCTCTTCTTGCTTGTTTAGAATTATTTATGTGTCAAAAGTTTGGATGTCTGCATTGGTTTTGTAAATGTTGTCTATCGCATGAATGATTTCTCTTGCGCACTATTTTATAACTTAAGCACGAAACTAATGACTTAATTTACATTTTGGTAGGTTTCCAATTATCAGACCCTTTGTGTCTTCAGTAGTAAATACATATTTAACTACACACATCTAATCAACCGTAATTATGGATTTACTTGGATTATGGATACTACCAGTGCATGTATATACATGTGTATGTATACATATCGAACTGATAATGTATGATAAGTCTAATTAGGGTAAACTGTGAACGAAATTGTTTATTAACACCTTCTTCCAAATTGAATGTGAAAATACATTATGAATATGTACAAACAATATTTACATATTCAGGTATGTACTTTTGTATGAAATGGACATTTCGTATATAATTGATAAAGTACATATGTGACTACATAGGAGTTAATCTCTTATTGGTGTTTGAAAAGCATCAAGTTATTTATTCTCTCTTTCCCTGTCACTTCATCATTTGCCATAGTATAAATTGAGGTGCGATTCATACACACATCCGTGAGTATACATCACCGCCAGTCTACCTTGATGTGTATTTAAGGGAGGAGTCTATACGTGGTACATGAGCAGTGAGAAAGAGACGTAAATAAACTATACGTATGGATATGAAATTAACTATAGTCACGTAAACAATGGTATTTTGAGGGGTTCAGTGTTACAAACTAATCTTAACAGATTCAGTAGCGGTTACCAAGTGATTAAGCAACCGAGAGAAAATGCTTCGCATCCGTTTAAGCGAGGACGATTTATACGGTGTCTCATCGGAAGACGAAATTGATAGTGTTAGTGAATCTGAACTCAAATGTAGTGGGACAAATCAAATTAATTCCGAAATTATCGGAAGAAAGAGTCCACTTGTGAAATTGCGTGCGATATCAAAAATAAATAACCCTTTCAGCATTGACAGCATTTTGAACAGATCGAGTGTATCGAATTCATCAACTGAAAACCCAGAGGCCAACACGACGACAACAGCTCAAACATCATACTCAGACCTTTGTAAGTATGTATGTGCATATTCAAACAGGCTGTGGTAAAATTAATTTGATCTTATACTACACAGACATTAATAAAATAGCAGAGTTCACGATCCGGTTTATCTGTGAAAAAAACTATTACAACAAATACAATTTTTACATCAAATCGTCATGTACAACAGAAAATGCAATGGGGTTTCAGCATTGTATATTTGGCAAATCATTGTATTTCAAAAGTAATGGAATTTGTTTTTGTTATACAATACCAAATACATAGATTCGCTAATATAAAACAAGTGGGGAAAGGCTAAAGTCGGGCGGGGTCGAGTATATGATACCCTCCACTTTCTACCTGAATACAATTCAATTCGGTAAAAAAGTGAAATCGGGGAAGATTTTTGTATGTGTCCTAATCATAGACCGATGTGACCTGACCCACTTTGTCAAATCGAGAAGAACACTTGTATCGGCACTATATCCAAATATGGAACGAAGTGACCCACTTTCACTAGCTAAAATCTGTTAAAATATGTGGTTTATAGAGTGGAAAATGTCAAATCGGCAGTGAAATTTGTATGGGAGTTATATATAAATTTGAACCGATCGGACCCATTTTCAACATAGGTGTTTCTAGTTGAAATATAAGATATGTTGCCAAACTTGAAGAAAATCTGATCAAATATTAGAAACCATATATTGAGTATATAGCGGAGACACTCAAATTGGGAGCGAAATTTGTATGGGAGCTACATATAAATCTGAACTGATCTGCCCCATTTTCACCATGGGTGTTTCTAGTTGAAATATAAGGTATTTTACAAGATTTGAAGAAAATCTTTTGAAATATGTGGTTTATAGAGTGGAAAAAGTCAAATCGGCAGTGAAATTTGTGTGGGAGCTATATATAAATCTGAACTGATCTGACCCATTTTCACAATGGGTGTTTCTAGTGGAAATATAAGATGTTTTGCCAAATTTGAAGACAATCTGATAATATATGAGGTTCTAGAACGGAGATACTCAAATCGGGAGCAACATTTGTTTGGGAGCTATATATAAATCTGAACCGACAGAACACATTTTCACCACAGGTGTTTCTAGTACAAGTATATGATGTTTTGCCAATTTTGAAGAAAATATGTGGTATCTAGAGTGAAAAGAGTCAAATCGGGAGTGAAATTCGTATGGAGGCTAAATCTAAATCTGAACCGATTCTCTTCAAATTAAATAGCGTTCGTCCATATTCCGAAAAACTTCGTTGTGCAAAGTTTCATTTGGTTATAGCTGCAATTGCGATCTGAACTCTGATTACAAGAACAGATGGGCATACAGCTGACAGACGGACGGACAAACGGACATTGCTAAATCGTTTCAAAAATTCACGAAGACATAATACTCTCGTGGAGTGTAAAAAAAACAACACGTTTACCACTAGTAAACAATCGTCATTTTATGGTCAAAAAATCTGTGTACCCTTACCTAGATGAATCAGTAAAGTGCTTGGGTTCTAACGATTCAGACAAGACTTAACATATTAAATGGAAAGGAACAACAAATATTAAATACTAGCTGGCCCGAAAGAAATTTTCCTTTCCATATTAAAAATAGTTTTTTGTGTGATCGTCGTGTGAATTTCAAATGTTTACAAAAACTTAAATGAGAAAAATTTAGATCTCAATGATAATCGTTTAACGTTTGTTGACATAGATATTCAGTTTAAGGATATGGTCACGGATATTTAATTCAGAGTACGTCAATGGAGAATTTTATATGCAAGATGAATTCTGTCGGCGGTACTCAGCTTAAAATATGTGACTTCATTCAATGCCTCCTTGTGAATTTTCAGACATGTTATCTTTGTATTTGGTTCACAAATCATTCGGATACGAATTGAGACATGTGGAGAATTATGGAATTAGAAGAGCATTTGACAGAATCAAAACATCTGCGATGGTGTAATCCTAATAAGTGGCGTCCTAATGCTTCGCTGAAAATATATGAAATACCAGTACCTGGATTTCCCTGTTTATTTGATGATTGATTACGAACCAAGCAAAACTGAATCACCAAAATAAGATCAAATATAATATTTTATATATATATTATATATATATTTGCATTTTGTCTGAATTTTCAGACTCTGAATTGTCAAATATTATGGCTCATGAGTGTCTATGTAATGCATCGGTGGAAAATACCATGAACTGGTTTTCCCTCTTTATTTGATGATTAATTTAAAACAGCGTTCGGGCGAAGCCATCATTATGTCATTAAAAACTGGTCAATGTTGTAGAGAATTTTTTTGCTGTTTGTCCAAAGTTTCTGCCGTTCCTTTATAATTACCTAAATTTTTGTGTTCCGAAAACTTTCGCTGAATTATAGCGAACAGAACAGAAAATGATTTCGCATATATATCGCTCAAATTGAGACTTATAGTCTTGAGTTCCTTCAAAAATCCTATAGAAAAAGGTACTTCTAGTTTTTCACAGAATTTCCAATATTCAGGATAACTATCCGAAAGTTTTTTCATCTTAAAACCTAGTTCGGACTACTACAAACAGTTCGCAACAAAAATCAGCCAAGTCGGTTCAGCCGTTCTCAAGTGATGCGATTACCAACGTTTATTCAATTCAAATATGAATGTTTGATCAAAAATTAATGTCTCAGTTACACTGTGCAACAAGAAAATGTTTCCCGAATGAGTCCAACGTGAAACGAATGCGTATCCATCCATGTCTTTTGAAAGATCGAGCTTTTTCGTCAAAAGTGGATATTTCGGTAGAGCATGAAAACAATGAAAAAATTGGATAGTTTTGCAAATATCTCATTTTCGCGGGAGATATGACAAACATGTTTACGATGCATGTTTGTGCTCTCTTTCTTCGCTTTCATCATCATTATGCAAATTCTTCCTCCACCAACAAATTTCCGCAAAATTTTATTTTTTTTTTGTAAAAATGTGTTGCCAAAAAGAAAAAATAATGAAAACTACCACTTGTATGACACTTGGTGTTAACGTTATCCTTGTTCATTTGAATCAAAGTAGTCAAGATGGTGTAGATAATGCATTTTCATCGACATATAACACGTCTTTTTGAGAAAGCATTTATCATTTAGTGAAGAGAACTCTGATAGTTCTCTGACCTATTTTTTCCTAACTATCCGCACCCTCTTTTAGATATTATCACATGTCTGATTTTTGAATGTCTGGACCATTCACAATTCCTAAAAGAAGAATATATGTGTACATTAGGCTGGGTCGCCGTTCATACAAATGGAAAAACAAGTTCCAGTCACCCCACGAAAATAAAGTTTGGATTGTTTAATGAGAATTTGCAAAATTTTACGTTCATAGATCAAGCCATCTATGAGCTAAACGCTCCTGAAAATAACCCTAAAAATCATGTTTTTTCGGTGTAATTTTTTTGTGTTACATTTTTTCCCAATTTTTTTTCTGAAATAATAGACCCCAGAAATTTTGATTCTTGTCTTAGAGTAATTTATTGGTCGAATTATTGGACGTCTATAGTAATTTTTTGTTGATTTTTACAGTGACAACTGAAAAATTTTTCGTATTTGGTGTTAATATTTTATAAAAAATAAATAGCTGCCGAAAAGTTTTTCAGTTGTCACTGTGAAAATCAACAAAAAAAATACTGTAAACGAATGATGCCTAAATGATGAACATTGGAATTAAATTGACGCCGCTGTGCTCATTTTTGTAAAAAGAGTTTGATTTTTTTTGGCTCTGAAAATCCATCTCCTGTATTAAATTATTTTACAAAAAGGAGTCAGTGACGTCATTTTTCGTCCGATATTAACCACTTAGGTGTCATTCGAAAGCTGTCAGCTTGAAAACCACAAAAAAAAAACAATATAAACGTCCAGTAATACTACCAATGAGTTATTCTAAGACAAAAGTAAAAATTTGTATCTAAAGTGCTCTCAATTGTGGCGGACATTTTATGGTGCGAATATTTCATTTCTTCTTTCCTTTCCTAATTGATAAATTCAGAGGTTGTTAATAACAAAAATACTATGTTTCATTGTTTTGCAATGTAAAAAAGACTTGTCTCTTCATTATATCGATATGGTAACTTGAATAAGATCAACACTGAATTTTCGGAATATCTTTATATTTCATTGTCATACCAAATGATGTTTTCGACCCTTTTAATCAATCAGCCAGCAAGTACTTCCTTTTGCAATCAGCAGCCGAATCAGAAAGATCGTTTTATCTGACAAATATCTAATGAAAATTATGAAATCACTCTAAGATTTTATAAAAACACCAACATCAAATATATTGCGAACACTTCCTTAAAGGGTGGTGACTGAACGAACAATTCTTCAAAATTTACTGAATAAAGTTTTACACAACTCAGACCAAAACGTGATTGAAGGAATTATTTTAAACTTTACTGGATCAGCTATTTTAAGACCAACCATATCCCATGTGACAGGCGGCAACATACACCTTGGTCTCGGTGGCTGGCAAATTGCAAAGATCCAGTGAATTTTATTTTATATTCTGCAAAACAACAGAAATCTAATTTCAATTCGACCTACAACAACATTACATCGTTGGTTTAGTACAGTGCAGAGATTGCAAAAAAAAGATCATTAAAGATCATTAGCATACGTCACAAACAGACAAACATCCAATAGCCTAATGCATTAGGAGTAGCAACCATAACAACATCATTCACTAAGCAGACGAGCACCAAAAAGAAAAACAACAAAGGAGAATATGCAATTTACAACAACAATTACTTTCGATTGCACCAACAAGCAGTTAGAACCCTAGTCAAACTAGTACAGCGATTGAATCACAAGAGTCGTCAGCTCAGTAGTCTATGATATACTTAGTGCAGTGAATGTAAAACGTGCAAGCATTTAATTAAAATAATCATATATATCAATATTTGCATCACTAATATCATAAAATCGGCTAAAAACCAAAAAGTGCAATGAATGATCTCAACCAGTGATTTGAAGAAGTACCTACGTACATGTAATTTCTGTATGATAAGTATGGCAAGATGAGTAAACCCTAAAGTTTCTCAATTATATATTTTTTCATAACCAATATATTATCAAAAACAATTTATTTAGCATTCAGCAAACAAAACACCACGTCGAAACGAGTTTGGAAGGGCCCCTTCAATCGTCGCTGCTGATGTGGTAAGTCCGCCAATGTAGTCAGTGTTCTTTAGCAAAGAAGAAAGGCAACACATGATGAGTGAAATTTAAGTTTTTTTATACTTCAATGATCATGTCTTTCTTTTTATCTTCTTACTCAATTTAGATGTGAATTTTGGTTGGATTTGTTTTACATAACAAAGCCATTTATTTTGCCTCGAACTTCTTCTTGAATATAATAACAAGATTATTCATTCATATTTGGAATTTGCCTGTTTCGTTGTTAGGTTTGCACATAAACTTTAGGAATTTTTAAATCAAAAAATTCTCTTTTTTATATTTTTCTTCCAAAGAATTTCTTTAAAATTTAAAAGTAAATTTATTTATTTTGTGTACTGTTCTTCTTATACGAATTTCAGAATTCTTAGCTCTATTGCTACAATTTAATTTTAAGTCAAGCGATTGAATAAAATTTACTTTAATTAACAATCTGTTTCCCTACACAACGATGTCAAAGGTCATGAAATAGGAAGGTAATAAGGTAATTGCGATCTAGGGTTCTAGAATATAATGTCGCCACTAGAACCTAAGGTAGGGAGGGTTATGAGACGAAGGTTCCCACTAACATCTAGGGAAACCTGTTCTCTAAATTCACTGCCAGTCATTAACATTTTCTTTAAAATTTCTTTAGTACTGTTACTCAAGTTTGCTGGGGCATTTTTTTTTCTACTTAGTAACAGTGGACCATTTTTAAATGTTCATATGACAAATAAATAGGGAGTCTTAATAATATTATTGAACGTTTCTCAGAGGCTAGGTACGAAAGGACCCGAACCCCCCAACCGACTGATTTGCTGGCTTGCTGATGGCTCCCGCAGTCCTCCATAGGAATATTGTTTTTTTCGAAAATACAATGTTAAAAAACTGATTTTTTTCAATGAAAAATATTTGTAAACATATTTCGTGTTCGTTACACAATGGTCTATTAATTTAGAAAAAAAAATTGGGCAAAAATGCATCATAAAAAATTACACGGGAAAAACATGATTTTTAGAGGTGTTTTCATCTGTGAGCTAGGCTTGACCCAGTGGCGAAATATTTTGCAGATCATCATTAAACAATCCAATCTTCATTTCGGGGGGGTGGCCGCTGCAATTTATTTTCGTGACCCAGCCTAGTGTACATATGTCATATTTGAATGAATACATTTTCATATGTTTACCTTCCTTTAATTTACTTTTAGTGAGTCGAGGGAAAATTTGAGCTAACACATGTAAAACACATGTACTTAATGTATCCAGATTGCAACACGCGAAGATTTGCTACTACCTTCATGTCACAGCATTTTTCCATTGGTGTTTATCGCAGTCTACTTCTTGGAGTATAGTTTTTAATGAGTCGTACGTCTCTTTCATTTCCACACTGTAGGTAACTGGTACCGATGGTTTAGAGTTTGTTTGCTGGAGCTATAGAAGCCTCATCCGGATTGTAACGAATATACATTTTACTAATTAGTTTGTCGACATCCTTGCAGTAAGCAGATCTTTGCTTGTTATTTGCAATAAAACATTCTTTAAAGGTAGTTTGGCGATTTCTGTATTTTGTAATGGCACCAGGGGCAAAGAGATGTTTTGATTTGCACTTTGAAAATATAGTTTAGCGGATTCTGTAATTAAAATTGGATCATTTGACAATATAGGTTGAGGCTCAAAAAGATAAAGCTTCGATTAAATCAGTTCTTATTCTAATCACAGATGTCACGTCCGGGATAAGAGGTCTCGGAACGGGAACATCATTGGCAAGCCAAAGGGTAAATTTTGTGTTTTTTTTTTGCTCATCCAACTCCTTAGATTAGTAGACGTTTAATAAACAATCTTTGGAACCCATGGTACATCAGATATAACTGAATAATTGAAATATGTCTCGTACGCGACAACGTTTCACAAAAAGTTATTTTTTATTAGTTAGTATCATCATAACAGTTTTAAAATAAAGAGTGATTTTTTCGAGGTTAGGATTTTCATGCATTAGTATTTGACAGATCACGTGGGATTTCAGACATGGTGTCAAAGAGAAAGATGCTCAGTATGCTTTGACATTTCATCATGAATCGTCTTACAAACGAACAACGCTTGCAAATTATTGAATTTTATTATCAAAATGCGTGCTCTGTTAAGAAAGTTCATTGCGCGCTTCCATTTTATGGTCAGTTTAATCGACCCACTGAAGCGGCTATTCGGGCTATTGTGACTAAATTTCGCACCAAATTTACATTGTTGGACATTAAACCACCAACACGCTTACGTAGAGTGCGAACTGAAGAAAATATCGCAGCTGTATCGGCCAGTGTTAATGATGACCACCAATTTTCGATTCGTCGCCGTTCGCACCAATTGGGTCTCTGTTACTCAAAAACGTGGAAATGCCAAAATTGGACTAAGCGGATGGACCACCTAAGACGCAGCCGCGGTCAACATTTAAATGAAATTATCTTCAAAAAGTAAATGTCATGGACCAATCTAACGTTTCAAATAAAGAACCGATGAGATTTTGCAAATTTTATGCGTTTTTTTAAAAAAAAAATTATCAAGCTCTTAAAAAATCACCCATTATATATTAATTAGTTTGAGATATTACATAAAGTGTTGCAGCAAATTAAAACTAATATTTACATATAGAATTTCGATTAAATAATTTACATATTTAGGTAAAAAGATAGAAAAACCTATGTTTTCATTAAAGAAATTTTTATTAAAATCAACTTTTCAACTTCGTTTACGAAGTAGTGAGTTAAATTTAATTATTGTTCAAAGTTTGAAGATCTACATTTATCTTCGAATCTTAGTGTTAAATCTTGAAAGAATGAATTAAGCTTTTTCTGGTTAAAGTTTTCATGCAAACTCTCGGTAGCGTATCTTCGTGGCAAGTTTAGAATAATATTCAAGTTTCTATTCTGATTTGCAGTTGTTTTAAGTTCGTTTTTGCACTCCTTGGAAACCAAACCTGGCATCCGTACGACATTATTGGCCTTATACATGTTTTGTACAGCAGCATTTTGTTCTTATAATTTAAAGTTGATTTTCTATTCAGTAGGGGAAATAATGCTCTTCCACATTTTAATGCTTTATCTCTGGCTTACTGTATATGTTGTTTAAAATTGAGTTTTTTATCTAATATGATACCAAGGTATTTTATACAATCTTGCATTGGTATAATTTATCCTTGTATTGAGAGCGATTCGGTCGGCACTCGTTTTGGAGATTTATTATAAGGGAATAAAATTCCTTGTGTCTTGCCTTCATTAATTTTTATCTTCCACTTTTCAAAGTATTTTTGAGCTGCTAATAAATTTAAATTTTTAATAATTGCATTAGATACCTTTCTCACCTCTTCTATTGTTGTCAAATCAGCTGTGTCGACAGCAGTAACCTGTGTATCTAACCATGTGACATAATTCACCACTCTCCGATCAGCTGTTATGGGTGCTCTCTGAGCAGAATTGTGAGAGTTTTCAAAAACATCTGCAATTAAATTAGCTTTGCTCTCATTATTGAAGATATCGATACCATCAGCTGTTAGACATGTAACAGATGATTTTTCCCTCTTATCGCTTTTGTTATTCTCCAGAATTTTTTGCGGTCATTTGGTAGATTTTTGAGAAAATTGTTCCAATTTGAGTTTATATCCCTTGAAATGTGTATTTGGATCAATTGCGTAAGCTGCTTGATAACATTAATTAAGAAGGGTCTCTGTGAATGCTGCGATCTTTGTAATTTTCGCCTATATCTCTTTCTTTGGCCAATTAGGAATAGACTCAGTTTAGAGTCTTCGTTGCCATGATTGAATGTGTCGAACTGGAATCTTACCGTCTGCTTCTTGGAGAGTGTTTTGTAATATTTGTTCGATATTTGATTCACCTTATTATTTCAGATTCGAAACTCTGTATTTTTTCATCAACCCAACTCCTTATTGAGTTCTAATTTGCTAAATTGTATACGGGCATCAAAGGTTGTTTTTCTATTACTGATCCAAAAATTTCGCACGTCATCGGAATATAGATCAGAACATAATATGCCGGAAAAGTATAGATCTGCGATATATTCGGACTGGAGTTCATCAGAAGGATGTCTACGACGGAAGGTGTGTACTTGAGTCAATCGTTGCCCGAATCGAGTGAACGCAGTTGGTGCATGAATATAAAAGTTATCTTGCATTTGGTGATTAAATAAGCAATTGCCGGCAGGATTGTTATCTTTACAGTTCCAGCTGATATGGTGTGCATTGAAATCACCAAAACAAAATAATCTCTATTGGAGGAGGTGATTTTGTTCAAATCTTCAGAAAATTTTGGAGAGTACCTGGGATTGTAAACTGCTGTGAATCTAATTGGACGTCCATTTATCTCAATTGTTATAGAAATATTCTCTATTATTGCAGTTCGAATTGGTGAGAGAGGCTCGTATGGAATCGTGTTTCTTGTGGCTATTAATACACCGCCGCCATGGGATTTCGATCTTTTCTATATACGACATATTATGATAAGTGAAATTTGTGTTTGAGGTTTTAAAAATGTTTCATTAATAAATATAATGTCTATATGTTTCTTTTCAAGAACTCGTTCTAACTGAATAACTAATGTATGGTTTGATATGCCTTAGGCATTCCAGTGCATAACACGAAGTTTGTTTAGGGTTTTCTGTCTATATAACATATTTGAGCATCATACCTAGTACACGCATTTTGTCAAATTTATTTTTGCCTCGAAGTAAATTTCCAAGATTTTCTCATTGGATAAATCGTCTCCATCGTTGCAATTACCACATCCTCTGTTTGTTGGTGGTAGACCTTGTCTTCTATTTTCATTGTTACCGCTGTTTCTTGGCCAGAAATCATTTGTGGTTGGTATTCCCGCCTTGAAGGGTATCTTTGGTCATTATGTTTTTTAAGTTTTTCTTGGCGCAGTTGAAACATTTATAAACAACTGGATCTTCATTAGAGGTTTTATTTAATTGACACGTTGATAGTCATGAGATCCTCTACATCCAAGGCAAGCGCTTTTTCGGTAACAGTTGGAAGCGCCGTGTCCAACATGGCGCATTTTGGAACATTGTGTTGGGCCTCTAACACGACGTAAGGGATTTCTCCATTTTACAGCAACGTCACAGAAGTACCGGATTCTGGTTAGTTCTTTCTTTGAGATTTGACTCCTATCAAACTCTATAGAATAGAGTGCATCATCTCTATTTGACCTTGCGTCTTAACCTTGTACCACATTTGTTGGTACAATATTGATAGATGTTTTGAACTCTTCTGAGATGAGTGTAGTGCTGTGTTGTGGTAGTCCAAAAAGCATAAGTTTAAAACTTTTTAATCCTTACCGGATTCGTGTAAAATGTCACATTGCTTTCCGTCAATTTTTTAATTATTTCCTCATATTGAGGTAGAGAGTTTGGGATTACCTTCGTACCTACAGACATTCTTTTATATTTTCCATTTTTCCCAACAGGTTGATAATCGAAGTGAAAGGATGAATTGTAAACTCTGTTGTCTCTTCACAAGTTGTGGTGTCATCATCCTCGATGTCAGGTAGCGCTTTGAATCTATTTCCTACTAGGAAATCTGCTATTCTCCTTTGCTTGAATTTTGGAACGTTGCCCGAAAATTTCTTACGTTTTGGTGCCATGAGCTACGTTTTAATATTAAATTTTTAACAAAATATTCTTTGATTTTTCAAAAAGAATTACAATTAAGGTCAGCTGTTTTTAATATTTACAACACGTCCGAATGCTGCAAATGTCAAACAAAAAAATGGAAAAAAGTTAATTTAAGAAACCTAAATGCTTTATTTCACAATGCTCCAAAATTAGTTAGTAGAGTATTATCTTGTTGGATGTAAATAAAACATAAGAGATAACTAGGAATATTGAAAGAAGATATACACTACTAAATTTTAAATACACCCCAGTGCCCACCTACACTAAACTAAGTACATATAAGCCTAATCGGACCCCAACCGAACCTTGCGTGAATATGGCAAAGAGGGATAAAAATGGTACCTATCAAACGACAACAGCTAGAAACATGAATTACTCTAATTGAGTAGATACATAATATGAAAGTATTTGTTCAAATTCGTACTTTTAAGGGTTAAAAGGGAAAAGAGGGATAAAAACGGTACCACCAAACGGCTGCACCTAAAGTAATGAAATTCGGTGATTGCGAAGACACGTAAAATAAGGGAATTTTTCGAAATTCGGAAAAAGGGGATAAAAATGGTACCAAACAAATGACCCCACCTAGAGTCATGAAATTCGCAGTATACATTCCTCTGACTGCGTAGACACGAAAAATATTTTTTTGTCCAAATTCGTACTTTCAAGGGATGCAATGGGAACAGAGGGATAAAATGGTACCAACTAAACGGCTACAGCTAGAATGATGAATGTCGGTGTGTACATCTCTAATTACGCAGACACGTAAAATAAAGAGATTTGTCCAAATTCGTACTCATTTACTTTTTAGGCAAAAATTGGTTGAATTATGAAGTTAAGTTATCTTGCACTGTGTACGTGAGATAATGGATTTTCAAAGTTTTTACTTTTGGAATTAAAATAGGATGGAAATACAACCAACTGTATCACCCACTATCTACCAATATTCATTCATTCGAATTGATTTGAAGTAGTATTTAGATATATATAGTTTAAACGTATTGGTGGCCTTGTATTATATTTGTTTTGGTTTGGCTTTATTTACTGCACTTCTACGAAAATCGACAGCCTCTATGGAGTGGAATCCATGGTGGAGGGCCGTTTCTATTTGTTATCTTTTCAAATAGCCCAACTTCGAAAGGCTATAACTTAATAATACGTTAGCTGTTCTACTGGTAATCTACATTTATTTTCTGTTGACCTCATTCAGGAAATATTTGTTGACTTGATTTTCATCCATTAAATTAGACGTCGCAGTGAAAATCTTAATTTATTTTTTTGATTTCAGTTGTAACATCGATGTTGAAAGGGGTGTACGTGCCACCTCATGGCATGCTGCTACTGAGGGCCATGTCACCCAATTCCAGCGTGGTGCACCCTGGAAACCTGAGCAACTTAAACAAAGATGGGGTAACCAACCCTTATGGGAGTTTAAGTCAGTGCCAACAAGAGAGGGAGCTTAAACTCTGCAATCCTGACATATTCGGCCAGTTTGAGTAGGGTATACTATTTAAATTGCTCGAAAGCAATTTAAATATTTACCTCTGATTAAATATTTAAATATTTTCTAACTGATTGGTCGAATTATCGAATGTTTGTAATATTTTTAGAGACAATTGAAAACTTTTTCGTATTTTGTGGGAAATTTTTGTAAACAAAAATAGCTGAAATCAAAACCTTTCGAATTATACAATATGATGAACATTGAAAGGAAATTAACGCCGCAGTCCTCATTTGAGTAAAAAGAGTTAGAAATGTTAGCTCTGAGCAACCATCATTAAACTATTTTCACAACAATGCACAGTGCTAACTTACGGGCAAACCCCTATAACTTTTTTATTTGAAATTTAACATTACTTCTGATTTAAAAAAATGGGCGGGTCACGCTCACTTTTAGTCCTTGTTAGGAAAATTTTTTCCTTCTGGGCCGATTTCGCCCACTTTCAATCCCAACCGATCTGACAAACAGACGGACATGGCTAGTCTTAGAATTTTACCACGACCCAGAATATATACTTTATGGGGTCTCCGATGAATATTTCAATGTGTTAAAACGGAATGACAAAGTAACAGGTAAGATAAGGCTGTAGCCGGGCGGGCCGACTATGTGATACCATATACCACTTCCACGTAAATACCTGGTTTTGATTACTAAACGTAGATGTTTTATGGGGCGATTTAACGTGTCCATACAAATTATATGCGTTTTAGGAAGAAATGTAAAGATAATTTCCATCAAGATTTGCTGTAATAACTTGAACGCTGAATGTGATGTAACGAGGGTAATAATACTGTAATGAGGGTAATAAGGGGTTTAAGACGGTAATAATGAAAATTGGAGTTAGTTCTACTTCAAATATTACTTGATCCTGAAATTATTATCAAGATCCAATGTAAAATGTGTATTTTAGAGCAATAATAGAATAAATTGAAGTTTAGCCAAATGACATGACAATCGAACAACAATTGCGACCTGAAATGTGGGAACAAGGCTTAGATAGACAGCAGGCGGACAGACAAGCATTGTTAAATCGACTCAGTTGTTGATTCGAAGTCGATCGGTATACATTTGCCGGAAAACTAACTTACAATACCTTGTTCCACGAAGTGTGTAGAACATATTTAATACAAAAGGTGTAATTCTTTGATGTGATTGGTTTGATTCTTCCTAAATGTAACATTTTTTTATTTGATTTCTTCTTCTTGAATTCATCGAGTGAATCGACCTTAACTCATTAATTCCCAAGACCTTTTATTTCAGAAAATGTTTACATATTTTTACTAATGTAGTCTCTTATTTGCTCCATTAAAAAAAATAATAATCAAAACCCCAAATTTTATCTTTAAAACACCTTGCTGAATTTTTTTGAATGATTTTATATATTTATTCGTTGATCACACTAGTTTACCACTGATTTCAAATTATTTTCAGGATTATATTAAAAGGATTATTGTTACACTGAGGAAAATTTGTGAGCGATCAAAAGCCGTTCAAAACGTGAATTACAAAAAATATTGAATTTGCAAAATATGGTGCACAAAAAGTATATCAAAAATCATTTTACTTTATATGCATTGACATTGGGATACACACCATCTTAAGACTCCAATGTAAACAATCCATGCGATAATTTTCGAACAAATATGGATTGCTCAGTGTAATTTTGCTGTAATTAAGCGAATACAGTGGCAAGGAATGGGCTAATAAAGGAGCAAAAATCGCAAATCGCCTGAAAAGTCGCATAGTGTAAATAAGTCCACACGATTTCAAGAGAGAATCGCACGTAAATTTTGAGTATGTTCGATTTTTTAATTAAAAAAACACCACACTGTTAGTGCGACCAGGGTTATAAAGGGTGATTTTTTAAGAGCTTGATAACTTTTTAAAAAAAAAAAAAACGCATAAAATTTGCAAAATCTCATCGGTTCTTTATTTGAAACGTTAGATTGGTCCATGACATTTACTTTTTGAAGATAATTTCATTTAAATGTTGACCGCGGCTGCGTCTTAGGTGGTCCATCCGCTTAGTCCAATTTTGGCATTTCCACGTTTTTGAGTAACAGAGACCCAATTGGTGCGAACGGCGACGAATCGAAAATTGGTGGTCATCATTAACACTGGCCGATACAGCTGCGATATTTTCTTCAGTTCGCACTCTACGTAAGCGTGTTGGTGGTTTAATGTCCAACAATGTAAATTTGGTGCGAAATTTAGTCACAATAGCCCGAATAGCCGCTTCAGTGGGTCGATTAAACTGACCATAAAATGGAAGCGCGCAATGAACTTTCTTAACAGAGCACGCATTTTGATAATAAAATTCAATAATTTGCAAGCGTTGTTCGTTTGTAAGACGATTCATGATGAAATGTCAAAGCATACTGAGCATCTTTCTCTTTGACACCATGTCTGAAATCCCACGTGATCTGTCAAATACTAATGCATGAAAATCCTAACCTCAAAAAAATCACTCTTTATTTCACTAGGCAAGCAAAGGAAATGAGAATTATAGTAAGCAAAAATTAAAACCGCTTGTTAAATGTTTCTGATTTAATTGTTTTTATTTTGCATTATTATTGTGCGATAAGTGTAAACGCGGGAACGACTTTCGATGCGGTTTTTTGAAAGGAATTCTCAATTTCTCTCACCAAAAAGCGTTCTACACAATCGCGTAATGTAAGTCTGTTTTAAGGACACATTAATAAAGAATTGTACGTTTAAACTTTCGTGAAATAGCGAGTCCATCTACAACTTTTACTCCACGAAACACAATAATATATCTTTTAAATACTGCACCACAAAAAATGACAAAGGTAAAGCTGCATCGTGATATCGATTTTGACTACTACAAAAGTGTAATAAAGTTTTGATTTCACAGCTTGCCAGTAAAAAAAATGTTGCGAATTTTTGCTCAAGAAAAATTGCTTGAAAACACGTCCATAAAAGCATTGACAAAGATCAAATTTCAGAGTGTACTGATCATCCTATATAAGTTATAACAGCTTTAATTTTAGGAAGGTTAGTGTGCTTTGAGTGCCGCCATATCTGGCACGCTTATAAAAACTTTGTCATATACTAAAATATAGGTAATTCCGAACATCCGTGTGGAAATTTCATTGGCTTTTATTTTACATAGGAATATGGACCATTTGTGTGGGAAGTACCAGTAGGACAATTTCGCTCATCGTCGAACTTAAACTAAGTGAACAGGTTCCAACCAGTATAGTGGCCCTGTTGGACGGAGTCTAGAGGTCTATTAAAAAAACACAAATTTGGATTTTAATATTTTATTTCAGCACGTATTGCTGCTTCGTACGAAGTACACACACACAACTTTTACAAACATAAAAACAAACAATAACGCCGTCTGCATGTGGATGCCACGTGCATCAGGCGACGTCGATCATATGGTCGATCGTCAACATGCCGGCCTCCTTGCACTAGTGCGAAATTATGATGACGCCGCTTACATTGTAGTTGTAGTGCTTGCAATACTTTGTTGTTGTAGTTACAAATACATTATTATGTGGTAGTTATGTGTTATGTGTCACTGGCTCGTAAAAGCTTGCTTCACGTAGTGACAACAATGGTATGGTGACAGGGAATTTAGTTGGCTCGAAGAACCATGT
Organism: Polietes domitor; assembly: GCA_947397865.1. Classification (NCBI taxonomy): domain Eukaryota; kingdom Metazoa; phylum Arthropoda; class Insecta; order Diptera; family Muscidae; genus Polietes; species Polietes domitor. Next base: position 81,150,129 of record OX377618.1, on the reverse strand, counting down.
CACGTAATGACATTGTATTTATTGAATTTGGATGGATATGCCGAGACTTCTTAACGCGCACTGCAGATTATCTCTAGTTTCTAGATCGAGGGTGGTTTCGAAGGACCATGAACAGGTTCCAACCAGTATGGTGGCCCTGTTGGTCTCCCCTAGACGGAGTCTAGGATTTTAATATTTTATTTCAGCACGTATTGCTGCTTCGTACGAAGTACACACACACAACTTTTACATACAATAACGCCATCTGCATGTGGATGCCACAGTATGCCATACGTGCATCAGGCGACGTCGATCATATGGTCGTTTTTCTCATGCCAGCATCAGCTGATGTCGATCATATGGTCGATCGTCAACACTAAGTTTGGGAAACCTATTACATTTGCAAAATATTACGTTCCTAAAAATCATGTTTTTCAGTTGTATTTTTTTGTGTTACATTTTTTCCCAAAATATTTTTCTGAAATAATAGACCCTTGAAAACACTTTAAATACAAATTTTGATTCTTGTTTTAGAGTAACTTATTGGTCGAATTATTGGACGTTTATAGTAATTTTTTGTTGATTTTCACAGTGACAACTGAAATTTTTTTCGTATTTTTTTCGTATTTCAAACAAATTGACTCCGCTGCGCTCATTTGAATTTTTTGTTCTGAAAATCCATCTCCTGTATTAAATTATTTTACAAACAAGGAGTCAGTGACGTAATTTTTCGTCCGATATTCATCATTTAGGTGTCATTCGAAAGGTATTAATTCCTTCTGTATATTTTTCATATCAACTCTTACAAAATGTTTCCAAGAAATATGAGTTTTTAGCTGTCACCAATCTTCATTTCTGGGGGGTGACCGCTGCAATTTATTTTCGTGACCCAGCCTAATGTATATACTCTGTTATTCTGCACAGAATATACAACATTTTAAAATTTATCAATGTTTTTAGTTCGATTATAAAATGTTATGCCAAGTTTAAAGAAAATCGGGTACAATATGTGGTTTCTAGAGCAGAAAAAGTCAAATCGGGAGCGACATTTGTATGGGGGCTATATCTAAATCTGAACCGATCTTACCCACTTTCAACATAGGTGTTTCTAGTTCGATTATAAAATGTTGTGCCAATTTTAAAGAAAATCAGGAACAATATGTGGTTTGTAGAGCGGAAAAAGTAAAATCGGGAGCGACATTTGTATGGGGGCTATATCTAAATCTGAACCGATCTTACCCACTTTCAACATAGGTGTTTCTAGTTCGATTATAAAATGTTGTGCCAATTTTAAAGAAAATCAGGAACAATATGTGGATTCTAGAGCAGAAAAAGTCAAATCGGGAGCGACATTTGTATGGGGATTATATCTAAATCTGAACCGATCTTACCGACTTTCACCATAGGTGCTTCTAGTTCGATTATAAAATGTTCTGCCAATTTTAAAGAAAATCGGGTACAATATGTGGTTTCTAGAGCGGAAAAAGTCAAATCGGGAGCGACATTTGTATGGGGGCTATATCTAAATCTGAACCGATTTCCTCCAAATTCAATAACAATCGTCCTTGGCCAAAAAAAGTAACTTCTGCCAAATTTCATGATAATCGGACGGCAATTGCAACCTGTAGAGTGCGAACAAGCTTAGATGGACAGCAGTCGGACAGACGGACGGACAGACAGACATCGTTAAATCGATTCAGCTGGTGATTCTAAGCCGATCCGTATACTTAAAGGTGGGTCTAGCTCGATTATTTCTTGGTGTTACAAACATTTGGCGGAAAACTGACTTATAATACCCTAGTCCACGAAGTGGTGTAGGGTATAAAAAACCGCTAAAAATTAAAATCCGACCCAAGCCTTATCAAACCATATTAAAAACTTGCAATATGACCCAGTATAAAGGGCCGATTTATACTATTTTAGTACAATTTGTTATGCATTTTTTATAAAAACGCAATAACTTCCAAATTTTTAGTTCGATTTATGTTTTCAGGGGCTCGTTGGAATTTTTAGAATTTTCTAACCCATTAAGGGCCAAATTTTATTCATACTGTTAATATTCAGTGTGTTAAATGTGAAGTAAAAACTGAAATATGGGGTTATTTGCATCGTAAACACATTCTAGTCTTATATAAAGCAAATTTTTGGAAAGAAATTCAACCATTTCAAATTTTCCCCCTTTAAAATTAAAACATGAATATTCTACATAAACTTTTTAAAGGGCAAAAATTTAAATGGTTGTTAATGTTAAATTAACATAGATAGACGCATGAAATTTAAAGCATTTTCAGCAGATGTTCTTCTCTTTCATTTGATACCCATATTGCCATTGTATGATATGCAAAAGTACGAAACTAAATTATTGAAACATTTACATCCTTTGGAAATTAAAAGTCCTGCAAAAAGATAAACGACCCCGAAATAAACAAGTAAGGAAAGGCTAAAGTCAGGCGGGGCCGACTATATAATACCCTACACCACTCCCTGTGTATGTACCTCGCTTTGATTACTAAACCCAGGTATTTCATGGGTGCATAGTTCATATAAATTATACAGCTACTATAAATTCATTTTTAACCATATTTAACGAATATGGTTAATAATATGGTAATTGATCCAATTATCCGACAGACAAAAACAAATTATACCGTAGAAATAGGACCGACATTTCAAAAGGGGACCAATAACAACATTCTGGGACTTGTCCAAAACATGGGCCTATATATTTCTCATTCACTGTAGGTATTCCTAGTTGAAAAAATATCATGATCTGCAAAATTTGATGAAGATCCGATGTAAGATGTAGTTTCTAGAGCTGTAATAGATCAGAAAGGGCCCCATTTGGGTTATACCAAAGTATGGGCATATGGGCATCACCCAAACAATTCTCATTACAATTCAATTCGGTAAAAAAGTGAAATCGGGAAGGATTTTGGAATCCTGTAAATGTATGTGTTTGACAAAAAATGTTAAATCGGAAAGGACATTTATATGGGGGTATATTAAAACCTGAAACGATGTGACTTGCTTTCACCATGTATGTTTATGGGTGAAATATAATATGTAAAGTTTGGCCAAAATCGGTTAAACATTCGGAGCAACATTTGTATGAGGGCTATATCTAAATCTGAACCGATCTTACCCTCTTTCATCATAGTTTTTTTTAGTTGGATTATAAGATGTTTTGCCAATTTTAAAGAAAAAGCGGGTACAAAATGTGGATTTTAGAGCGGAAAAAGTCAAATCGGGAGCGACATTTGTGTGGGGGCTATATCTAAATCTGAACCGATCATAGCCACTTTCAGCATAGGTGTTTCTAGTTCCATTTTAAAATGTTGTGCCAATTTTAAAGAAAATCGGGTACAATATGTGGTTTCTAAAGCGGAAAAAGTGAAATAGGGAGCGACATTTGTGTAGGGGCTATATCTAAATCTGAACCGATCTTACCCAATTTCTGCATAGGTGTTTCTAGTTGGATTATTATTTTGTACCCAATTTAAAGAAAATCGGGTACAATATGTGGTTTCTAGAGCGGAAAATGTCAAATCGGGAGCGACATTTGTATGGGGGCTATATCTAAATCTGAAGCGATCTTACCCAATTTCTGCATAGGTGTTTCTAGTTGAATTATAAGATGTTGTACCCAATTTAAAGAAAATCGGGTACAATATGTGGTTTCTAGAGCGGAAAATGTCAAATCGGGAGCGACATTTGTATGGGGGCTATATCTAAATCTGAACCGATCTTACCCAATTTCTGCATAGGTGTTTCTAGTTGGATTATAAGATGCTGTGCCAAATTTAAAGAAAATCGGGTGCAAGATGTGGTTTCTAGAGCGGAAAATGTCAAATCGGGAGCGACATTTGTATGGGGGCTATATCTAAATCTGAACCGATCATACCTACTTTCAGCATAGGTGTTTCTAGTTCGATTATAAAATGTTGTGCCAATTTTAAAGAAAATCGGGTACAATATGTGGTTTCTAAAGCGGAAAAAGTGAAATCGGGAGCGACATTTGTATGGGGGCTATATCTAAATCTGAACCGATCTTACCCAATTTCTGCATAGGTGTTTCTAGTTGGATTATAAGATGTTGTACCCAATTTAAAGAAAATCGGGTACAATATGTGGTTTCTAGAGAGGAAAAAGTGAAATCGGGAGCGACATTTGTATGGGGACTATATCTAAATCTGAACCGATTTCCTCCAAATTCAATACCGATCGTCCTTGGCCAAAAAAGTAACTTCTGCCAAAGTTCATGATAATCGGACAGCAATTGCGACCTGTAGAGTGCGAACAAGCTTAGATGGACAGCAGACGGACAGACGGACGGACAGAGATCGGTAAATCGATTCAGCTGGTGATTCTAAGCCGATCCGTATACTTAAAGGTGGGTCTAGCTCGATTATTTCGTGGTGTTACAATCATTTGGCGCGAAACTAACTTATAATACCCTATTCCACGAAGTGGTGTAGGGTATAAAAACTGAATATGAGTTTACTTATTAGTGACCTATAGTTTCACTTCTATATAATCTCGTTCTTGGGAGGGAAATCATGTCTCACGGTTTTATTGTAACATCTTGTGTGAAGTTTTCCTCCCAATTTATCCATTGAAAGACCAAAGAAAGATGTTTTATTTAAAAAATTAGCTAGAAATTAGATGCAAATAACCGCATATTTCAGTTTTTAATCACATTTAACCCAATGAGAAACAACAGTAAGAAAAAAATTGTCGGACTTTAATGGATTAGTAAGTTCTTAAAAATTGCAGTTGGTGATCAATAACTCTTCAACGATCCAACAAAAACACAAATCGAACTAAAAATATGGAAGTTATTGCGGTTTTTATAAAAAATGCAACAAAAATATTAAAATTCTTCCCTCTTTTCTGGGTTAAAATGCAAGTCAAGGCTCGGACCAGATATTAATTTCTATCAAGTTTTTTTAAATACCATTCTCACCGTGAATTTTATTCAAGAAAAACCTGATTTATAGAGGTTATCTTGAACGTGTCCATCTCACGAACGGACAATGATAAAAGCGAAATATTTTGGGAGAACACATAAAACAGACCAATCTTTCATTTTAGTCGGGCACATCCACAACTTTTATTTTGAAGCCACTCTAATGTACATAGTGCAAAATAACCTAACTTCATGATTCAAACAATTTTTGCCGTAAAAGTAAAAAGTACGAATCTTCGATTTTTTTTATTTTCCGTGTCTATGCATTCAGAGGAATATATACACCGAATTCCATGATTCTAGCTGCGGCCATTTGGTTGGTGCCATTTTAATCCCCTTATTCCTATTTTACCCCCTTAAAAATACGACTTTCTAAAATCTCTTTATTTTACGTAACTATGCAATTAGAGGGATGTATACTCCGAATTTCATGTCTCTATCTGCGGTCATTTAGTTGGTACTATTTCTATCCCCTTTTCCATTTTAACCCCAAAAAGTATGAATTTCGAAAAGCAATCAGAGGAATGTATACACCGAATTTCATTCTTCTAGGTGTAGCCCTTTGGTTGGTACCATTTTTATCCCTCTATTCCCATTTTATCCATTAAAAGTACGAATTGGGGAAAAATACTTTTATATGTCTCTACTCAGTTAGAGGAATGTGCACACCGAATTTAGTGTTTCTAGCTGTTGTCGTTTAATATGTAACATCAACAAATATGTAGTAGCTGTACATTCCGGATAATCGTTCACAAGTCTTATCAAAAGTCGTTAACAGAAAACCGTCCACAACGACCTACTATGGTAGAGGCTTTCTTTCTTCTTCCTTCAACGCACGCCAAGGCAAACAATTTCTAACATTCAGCGTTAGATCTCTCCATAACAAAAGTCGTCAAATTGATATAAACAAAATGCTTATTCAACCTATTAGATAGACATATGTTTCCTCCAAGGATGGAATTTACGAAGGAACAGTAAATCCACTTTAAATAATTACAACTTTTTATCGTAACAAAAAAAAACATCTTGCTTCGACAAAGAGGGTCATAACATCCACTGATTTCCTGCTCTAATTACAAATAAGAGCTACCTAATTACACCAAAAGCAATTACTTTTGTTAGGTTAAAATTTTGATGACAGCAAATATACAGTTAAAATACTAAGGTTAATATGCGGACCCGCTTAAGATTTTATTGCAATATATGCAAAAGAACTGGACGAAAAGTGAACTTTGAGGACGTAAGAATACTGGATAGAGAGAGGAAAAAGAACAATATCCACTAGAGAGTCTGAAAATCCAACAAAGAATAAATACAACAGAAAACATCAAAGAAGACAAAGACAGTATTCCGTCGCAATATTTAAGTTTATTAATTAAATTCTTAAATATTTAACTAATTTTGGCGTGAAGTTTATATTTTTCTACACTTTGTTTGATATTTAATCTGCTCCTTAGAAGCTTTACAATATATACGAATCTTATAAAATAATATAATCATAAATCCCGTTTAGAATTTTGAATGTTTTAAGTCCTCTGCGCAGTAACGGCAGGGTGGATATTATTTTGTCCTATTCAGTTCAAGAAGACAAGTGGCCACGCGATTGAGAGGTCCAATTGAGACATCCCGATGTAGAATGGTCTACATATTTAACGGTTCGTAGTTTACCAAGGGTTTCAGATAATTTAAGTCGCGAGGGCATTTTTCAGCCTCGTGAACTAGAGTGTAACTCCAATAATCAAATCTTTCCCCACGAGTTATTGCGGATTATGAATAGTTCTAGATGATTATATGTTGTGAGGGCGTATTTCAGCCTCGTGAAGTGGAGTGTTAAGGGGCATTTTGGCGAGGCGTAGCATGTAGGGCTGCCAGATTTAAGATGGAATTGATCTTACTTACGCTGTCGTCAATATTGTCATCATTTTCAATATGGTCATCGGAACCGATGTGGCACTACCGTATTTTTATACCCTCCACCATATGATGGGGATATATTAAGTTTGCCATTCCGTTTGTAACACCTTGAAATATCGATGTGAGACCCTATAAAGTATATATATTCTTTTAGGATAAAAATGGAACGAAATTCGATAAGTATGCTCCCCTGATACAATATCCTCTAACATCGAATGGAAATACCCACAATAATATCTAATATATACGGTAATTATGTACATTTCTTTGAAAATTATTGTTATATATAGTCAAGCAGTAAAAAACATTTGGAAACACGACCTATAAGTGGGCGTGGTCTTCAAAATTAATTAATTAATTTTAATTCAAAATTATAATAAAACGTCACAATTTATTTTAAAAATATCGCTATTAGTAAAAAATTTCATAATTTTTCTAATATTTTACTACATATATCAATCCATGGTGGAAGGTATATAAGATTCGGCCCGGGCGAACTTAAAACCTTTTTACTTGTTAATATCTTAACCAGTTGGTCCTAGAACCGTTAATTTGAATAATTACGGGTGAGTAATCCGTCGACAATTCGGGACATGTTTCGGCGGAAAATTTGATTTTTTCATGCCTCATTCTTCGCCGAATAAGGATACCCGTGCCACAATCAATGGTTTGTACAGTAAAATTTATAATTTTTTTTCGCTGAACCAACACTCAGGGGATGACCCCTATAAGAAGGAAGGAAGATCAGGTATTGGAAGGAGGAAAGAGGGAGTAGTGTCTGTTGACATTTGTCTTGAAACTCTGAATGTCGTAATTGAAGGGAAAGGTATTTGCCGGAAGTCGACTCCACATACGGATAGTACGGAATTTTGTACGGGACGAATTTATTCTGTAATGTGTAGTGCGGCCGGTTGTCCAATCGACAACAAATGGGTGCGCATTCCTGGAGAGTCGCGTATCTCTACCGAACGTTCTCACGGGCGGTATAAGATCACGAATCTCCGAAGAACAAACACCATGAAAGTATCGATGGAACAATGACACACAACCAACATTACGACGGTGTTCAAGGGATACAATAGAATTGGATATCCCACCGTCGCCTATCAACACCATCGCCCTCCTCTGGGCACGGTCAAGTAGCTCCAGTGATGAAGCTGGAGCACCCGACCATAAATCGGAGTTGTATTCCATCTTTGGTCTGATGTAGGTAGTGTAGATATTGAGAAGATCATTTATTATATGATTTGTTATATGAAAGTTGTATCTGTTTGTGATATGTGTTTCTGCCATTATATCTATGTTCTTAAAATTGAGAAAGTTTCAAATTTCCTGTCTGATTTGATTTACTCCGTTCTCTTGTTAAGAAGAGCTTGAATAAACTGATTTTGTTTATGCACGAATTATTGCATCATTGACTGCATTGTGATATAAACATATTCAGACTTCAGTTGTTGGATCATAGAATCCAATCCACCAATTGGACGTACCGGCACATTTTGTGTGGTCGCCTTTAGGACCTTTGAGTTCTCCACTGTGTTGCGTTATCTGTATTTCAAGAGTTGTCTCGTTTTGATGTCTTACTGTCTGTAAGCGGAGATTCAATTTCCTATTAAGTGTCTAGTAGACTTCTCAACCTCTATAATGTGCAGTGTGGTTACCGTTACAGTTACTGAATTTCTTTTGCGCTTGGTTTTAGACAGTACATTTTGCAGGCTGGTGTAGGTCACCGCAAACAACACATATCGTAGGTAGTTTGCAGTAGGCCTTTGACATTGTACGGGCCGTCTGCTTAAATAATAGGTGAGGAATTTTCAACCTGTTAAGGATACTGACCACTGATTTAACCCGTTGCTGAAAATAAGATTTTTTCATTTATTTACATTGTTTATAACACCCTGCGACAGTACTTTTTAGACCTGAACATGACCATAACACATGAAACTAGAGATAATATGTAGAAAAACTGCGTACTCAGTTATTATTAAAACATCTATATCATTTGGAAATTAAAAGTCCTGTAAAAATGAGGAAGGATCCTCAAATGAAAAATTGAGTACATAGTTTTTCTACATACGATCTCTAATTTCACATGTATACCAGGGATGGTAAAGTATGACACATTGTGTCATTTTTGACACTATCGAATGTTGATTGGCCCCTGGCACACGAAATACTCTTTTGGCACATTTTTGTTATTTACATAAAGAGTGATTTTTTTGAGGTTAGGATTTTCATGCATTAGTATTTGACAGATCACGTGAGATTTCAGACATGGTGTCAAAGAGAAAGATGCTCAGTATGCTTTGACATTTCATCATGAATCGTCTTACAAACGAACAACGCTTGCAAATTATTGAATTTTATTATCAAAATGCGTGCTCTGTTAAGAAAGTTCATTGCGCGCTTCCATTTTATGGTCAGTTTAATCGACCCACTGAAGCGGCTATTCGGGCTATTGTGACTAAATTTCGCACCAAATTTACATTGTTGGACATTAAACCACCAACACGCTTACGTAGAGTGCGAACTGAAGAAAATATCGCAGCTGTATCGGCCAGTGTTAATGATGACCACCAATTTTCGATTCGTCGCCGTTCGCACCAATTGGGTCTCTGTTACTCAAAAACGTGGAAATGCCAAAATTGGACTAAGCGGATGGACCACCTAAGACGCAGCCGCGGTCAACATTTAAATGAAATTATCTTCAAAAAGTAAATGTCATGGACCAATCTAACGTTTCAAATAAAGAACCGATGAGATTTTGCAAATTTTATGCGTTTTTTTTTTTAAAAAAAAGTTATCAAGCTCTTAAAAAATCACCCTTTAGTTCAAAGCGATATTTGCTCAATTTACTTGAAAATGTTTAATTTTTGGTTGTTCTATACATATCCAAATGTCTTCCTTCTTTGTTGTATACTTAGTTTTTCATTTTCTTGTATTTTTTGCCAACAAAGGAGGTAACATTTTTCAAGGATGAATTTCGTGAACATTTTTAATAGATTAATAGAATTAGTCAAACCGGCGCATTGATTTCCATTCTGTCTCAATAGTACTCTCACACAAGTTTCACAATAAGTCTATCAATTCTCTTCTGAAGGACTTGCATTGTTGAGAGAAAACAGGAACAAAAAAATAAAAACTGATATTTTTCGATATATTCTTTCTTACCACAAAAAATATTTGAATTGTCCAAAATGTCCTCTTTCATTTGGTAATAACATCGCGTTTATAGGGATAAGGTAAACTACAATATTTGATGAATAATTATATCCTTCAATAATGTCTAGTCCTTCAAAACGCAAACTCTTTCAAAAAATGAATAGTATTGCTATGTCCGGAGACTACTTTCAGTATTTTATACCCATTTCCAATACCCATGGCACTATTTAAGCTATCTTGACACATTTTACGCATACGTTCGGCACAAATCTCCAACTCTCAAATACCAACACTGATGTATACTGTCTTGCTCAGGTCCAATAATATAAATGTAAAATTGTCACACGGTGTAATGGAACAAAATAATAAAAAGCGAAAACTAAATATTCTTCAAAAGTGTTGTGTCCTGAAAATATTGCCATGAGTAATAAAGTTCAATTTACGAATAATTGAATAATTTGTATGTCCAAAATTGACGTCTATAACGTATTGAAGTAGTCTTTTCTTCGAAAGAATTAAGGGTATTCGCCAAAACGAAAGTATATTTGCGTTTCCGTATATCGAATGTAAATTTTTGAGTAAAACACAAAAGCTTTCGTTTGCTTTTCTGTATTTTTGGGTTTCCAGAACACAAAGTCAATTGTCACAAATGACAAATCTGGACGATTAGCAAAATCTATTCGTGTACGTTGAAAAGAGAAAAAATTATTGAAATCCACGTTTTTATACACTCCACGAGAGTATTATGGCTTTGTGCATTTGTTTGTAACACCCAAAAGGAAGCGGGATAGACCCATTGTTAAGTATACCGATCGACTTAGAATCACTTTCTGAGTCGATTTAGCAATGTCCGTCTGTCTGTCCATCTATTGTTGTAATCAAACTACAGGTCGCAATTATAGTCCGATCTTAACAAAAATTGGCACAAGTAAGTTCTGTGGATCAAGGACGAACGCTATTTAATTTGGAGCAAATCGGTTCAGATTTAGATATAGCCCCCATACAAATGTCGCTCCCGATTTGACATTTTCCGCTCTAGAAACGACATATTGTTCCCGATTTTCTTTAAATTTGACACAACATCTTACAATCCAACTAGACACACCTATGCAGAAATTCGGTAAGATCGGTTCAGATTTAGATATAGCCCCCATACAAATGTCGCTCCCGATTTGACATTTTCCGCTCTAGAAACCACATATTGTACCCGATTTTCTTTAAAATTGGCACAACATTTTATAATCCAACTATAAACACCTATGCAGAAAGTGGGTAAGATCGGTTCAGATTTAGATATAGCCCCCATACAAATGTCGCTCCCGATTTGACATTTTCCGCTCTAGAAACCACATATTGTATCCAATTTCCTTTAAATTTGGCACAACAGCTTATAATACAAGTAAAAAACCTATTGTGAAAGTGGCTAAGATCGGTTCAGATTTAGATACAAATGTTGCTCCCAAATGTTTAACCGATTTTGGCCAAACTTTACATATTATATTTTACCTATATCGTTCCAGATTTCGATATATATACAAATGTCCTTTCCGATTTAACATTTTTTGTCAAACTTTTTCACCGAATTAAGTTGTATTCGGAAAGAAAGTGGAGTGTATCATAGAGTCGGCCCCGCCCGACTTTAGCCTTTCCTTACTTGTTTAAATTGAATTTTTTTATAAATAACGAATTAATACACATACATTCATATATTAACATATATATTTCAACTGAAACAATGTAAACATTTTTTCACAGATTGACACAAATTCCTCACTCATGTACCAAAATTCGTCATATATACGCGTAAACAAACATCATTTCCTATTCCGCACTGTAAGAAAGGGTACAAATATTGCGATTTAGCACAACAAATTCACGAAATGTATTTACACAAAAATTTTTAAATTTGTATTTTGTAAACAAAGGGTTGTTATTAGGGTTGCCTTCTTTAACCCATAAAATTGTGTTTCTCTATGAATAAAATTATCAAAAAATTACAAAAAATCTTGATGGCAATATTGAGGATTGACAAATGAACGAAAGCTTTTATAATTCCAAATCATAAGACGAAAACTTTTAAACGTGTTAAAAAACTCAATTTATGAATCGTTCGTCATGTATCATTCGTTCGTGTAGAATTTCAATCGCCATCCAGAAACACGTACTAAGTTATGTACTTTTGATTGCATTTTATCTACTTTCTTTTTCAAATAGGCCTATACATTTTCTATGGGAAGTACGGACTCTGGGCATGAGTATCAAAATTTTATAGCTGTGATAATGTTGCGATTTTCCAAATATTCTGGGGGCTTACGCCACACTCGTCTGGGCCAGTCATTATAATAAAGCATAATTCATAACAATAAAGCATAATATCAGGTGAAGTCACGAGCCCAGTTGACTGATTTTTTTTATTCGTTGTAATCGAAACTGTCGAATCCCATATATTTTGCTTTAATTTGTTGCCGAATTTGTTTTTGCTCTGCTTCTATCGCCTATATAAATACGCCTTGGCATAATTTTAGTTCTATTCGGGACCTTTCTTTCGTAAGTAGCAGTCTTCCTTAAGTTCACTGGTTCTGGTCAAAATTGGTGGGATTTGCTCCACCTTTCGCAATAAACGTCCCATACTCTCAGATATATTACTTGTTCGGCCTTTTAAGTTTTTGGCTTTACCCTATCTGGTGAAGGTAAGATTATCGGTTTAGATTCATATATAGCTCCCATACAAATTTCACCACCGATTTGACTTTTTCGGCGCTATAAATTACGTATTTTAACCGACGTTCTTAAAATTTCCAAAACACATTATATTTCAGCTCGAGAAAGTGGGCACCGTCGTTTCAGGTTTTCATATAACCCTCATACAAATGTCCTTTCCGATTTTACTTTTTGCTTTCAGACACTTAACTTTACAGATTTGTATCTAATTTGACAGAACACTTATATTGGATACATGCATTGTGTCACATCTGTTCATAAAAATCGTTCCCGATTTCAATTGTAATGGGGTAGAAAGTGGTGGGTATTATATAGTCGACTCGCCCGACTTTAGTCTTCCCTTAGTTGTTTATCATTTAATTCGTGTTGACTTCGTTTGGACTAGATTCACGCTTCAGGTAGCGATCCATGCCAGTCTGTACTGTCATAACAGTTTTTGAACTGCCGTTCACTATATTATCGATTGTAATATCCAATATAGACCGGAGACCCTATAAAGTATATATATATATATATGTTCTTGATCGTCATAAAATTCTAAGATGACTAGATCCATGCCTGTCCGTCCATCTGCTGAAAGCACGCTATCATCTAAACGAAAGGAGCTAGGACGTCCAAATTTTGCATAAGTGTGTCTTATAGTCGTAGATCGGTTGGGATTGCAACTGGGCGAAATCGGCCTCACAAGGACTGAAAATACCCATAATAACCCCTAATATTTTAGAGTATTTAAGCATGTTTTTTCAATATGTCTGCTTGTACTTACTTGATATTGGGTATGCACATTACCCCTGTAACAAAAACTGACAAAAGTAATTTTTAATCGTAGGGGGTAAAATGGGGCAAAAGGGAATAAAAAGTGTACCTATCAATCAACAACAGCTAGAAACACTAAATTCGGTGTGTACATTCCTCTAACTGAGTAGATACATAATATAAAAGTATTTTTTCCAAATTTGTACTTTTAAGGGGTAAAATGGGAATAGAGGCATACAAATGGTACAACCTAAACGGATGCCTAGACACGAAAAATAAATTCGTATTTACGGATTCGGATTTTCAAAACTTGTACTTTTGGAATTAAAATAGGATGGAAATACAGCCAACTGCAGCACCGACTATCTACCAATATTTATTGTATTTAAGTTTTTTTTTTGAAGATTGCTGTCTTATATTTACTTTTTGAATTGACTTGAAGTATTATTTCGATGTTACTGTGCGAGCTCGATGATCGCAACCACATATTATCGCAATTGCTCGTTGTTTGCAACCAACGAAATATTAGCATTGGAGTCTTCTTGTGGTCTCGATTATCGCAACTTCTACACACAAGTTGTAATGTTCGTTTTCAATTTTCTGAATAGTTATTTAATTATCCAAAAACAATTCTCCGACTCCCAAATCTAGAGTCTTATCTTCATACTTTTGCAATATGGTGTTAATAAATCTGAAAAAATCCAAACGAAATGCTGTAAACAGTTCAATAAATCTATTGAGTTTAGTTTGAGGCAATTACTCAAAGATCAATTTGGGGTTTGGTTATAGCAACTATTCGGTTATTACAACAGGTATGGGCAGTACTTAGTTGCGATCATCGAGCTCGTACTGTATATATAGTATAAACGTAATCGTAACCTAGTCCTTGTAGGTAATATGAGGATGATGAACTTTGCGAATATAAGAGAAAGGTGAAATGTCCATGTATATATAGACTGGGGTTTTTGGGTTCTTCATGAAACAGTAAAATGAGGGAAATTATTCATTATAGGGTAATTCCACAAAAAGTTGATCCATTGTGCATTGGGGATAGGACAATTCTGATGTCATGATCAGATTCAGTGCACTAAAATCTTTCGAAATTGACTACACACATTCCTGTCTAAAAAACTTGAGGCACATTGAGGAACAATTCTGATATATTGTAGAGGATAAAATAGCTAAAATACAAAAAATAAGAAAACAAATCATATGTTGAAATGAAATTCAAGAATTGTGCGTATTTTATACTAATCGAATTATAAGAACCTTTCACTTTTCTCTTATATTCGCAAAGGGGAGTTCATGAACTTTTCAGACGATACTAACGATATCAAGGCGTGTTCCAATGTTATTAGACCATTAACACTTAAATGCATGAGGTCAGCGGCCAGTATGTAGCTAAGTTGGTCTAATGTAAATTTGCTCTCTAAACACGAATTCAGCATTAATTTTCTTGGCAAATTCATAATTTTTCTGGGAAAGGCTTAAAATGGTCGATTTGCGCTGTTTGTTTTGTGGAAAAATAGGCTTTCTCTACATATTTGGAATAAACTGCTAGCTCAAGATTCATTATAATTAGCTAAAACATAGCTCTGGGTACTCACAAGAATATATTTCCGCACGAATAATTAGTATTATCAATTTTTGATTTCAATATAAAACGTCACTTTTGAAAATGCGTGCAAAAATTGCAATCGTCCGCTTCGAAGGCTTATTATGAGCTAAAGTACGTTGCAAGCCCGGCGAAACAATATTTGAATGAAAGGAAATATTGTCTGCTTCAAATTAACGTATTCGGTATTTCATTTCGGTTTGACTTACTAGAATAGCACATGATTAAAGATATGTACCATATAAGATACGGCATGTATTTAAGGGTTAACGAAGCTATCTCCTCACAAAAACGACGAAGAGTACCAGGGTAAAACTAGAACCGCGAATATCTTTTGACCTAAGGTCAACGTCATATTACCTATCAGAACGAGTAGTATACATATAAGGCTGGATCGCGAAAAAATTGCTGCGGTCACCCCAGAAATGAATACAGGATTGTTTAATAATGATCTGCAAAATATTTCTTCGTTGGGCCAAACCGTCTGTGAGCTAAACGCTCTTGAAAACATCTCTAAAAATAACAAATGTGTTTTTCAGGTCGTCATCCGCAGCGGCAAATGGTCAACGGCATCGACTTTTTTCCCATAAGCAATGCATGTGAAACCTAGGACTAACATCGCCACTCATAGTTTTGCTGTGTTCATAAAGTTTTTTAGTTAATTTGCGGCCCTTATTAGAAAGTGTTCTATGAGGCATATTAAAAACATGGCATATTATAAACAAATTCGCACAGAAAAAGAGGTTTTTTGCACTATGAAAAACCGGTTTAGACCGACATAAAAATTTGCGTTACCCGGTTTTCCAAAAACCGCGATTTAAAAAAACCGACTTTCTGTCTTTTTTTGGTGAAAGAAAGAAGAAATGGTACCATCTGCCTGAACAAATCATGATATTCGACAAGTACATTACTCTACTTCAGCTTACGTGCAAAATAAACGATTTTTGTAGTTCACATTTCTTCGATAAAAAAGGTACAATTGGTAGCCACTAAACTGTTTCATCTTTAACCCTAGAGAGATAACCTACGTCTGAGAGACGTATGCCTTTTTAATTTTTCGCTCTCCCTCTCTCGAATGTTTGTGCAACACGTTGCTGTTTTTGTTTTTCTCAGTCGTCTACAGTAGCCAATAACGCATTTAAATAATAAAGAAATATATAAAGAATCCATGTAAGTACAAAAAAGGTAAAAAATATTTCCAAAAATGTTGTCACCATAAAGAAAAACTATGATACGTCCCACAGACGTATGGTTATCTTTTCCGTAGCTTCCAATAGGGTTATCTTTCTAGGGTTAATAATGAAATTCGGAATGTGTTGATGAACATAATAAAGAGGATTTTCCAACTTTGTACTTACAGGGACAACGGACACAAAGAGACAACAAATCATAAACTACTGTATCTATATAAAAAACGTACTTTTGGTTGGAAATGGGGAAAGGAGTACAAATTATTGGGTTTATATTTAAACTACTACTAATAGGCCAACAGCTCCATCCAAAATAGGAACAGTACGATAGGATTTTCATATTTGCCTTATGAGCATAATATTTGTATGGATTTAATCGTTTAACAATAAAGTTGTTTGTTACACGCTTAGCTATTGATACCAGATTTTTCTCCGAATCCATTAAAGACAAACCCACCGATAACAATGTTTCACCTCATCGAATTTCTTAGATGTTTAACAAGTAAACCATCAAACACGGTCAATATATGCACCCCACATAAAAAATCTTTTGGTACATAACCAATGGTAATTTTGCATCACTGGTAGTAAGCCAAATCGTAAGGTAGTAACAAAACAGTCGAAACTCTCTATAACAATCTATATATATAAAAGAGAGCGGTGTAGTTACTACGCTTATAACTCAAGAACGCCTGAATCGATTTCG
Source organism: Polietes domitor (assembly GCA_947397865.1). Taxonomy (NCBI): domain Eukaryota; kingdom Metazoa; phylum Arthropoda; class Insecta; order Diptera; family Muscidae; genus Polietes; species Polietes domitor. The sequence goes on along the minus strand of OX377618.1, from coordinate 81,133,120 downwards.
ATGATTCGAACCAATTCAAAACCAACCCAAAAAAATCCTGAAATATCCGCGATTTGTATTGAGTGATTTTACGACGCCATCTTAATGATAGATAACGTTTATGTTTGAAATTCCTGGAGAATCGCCTGGACTGTGCTGTCTAATTGGCAAGGTTAAATTACCACCATTGCCTTTAGTACCAGAGCCATTGCATTCTTTGCTTCATGGTGAAATACCAGAATCACTTCATTTTCTATTGAACACACAGACATATAACGGCTGCTTTCAAATAAATTCCTTTGGAGCAGATATTATTGACGAACGCGGATTCAATCCGACATTCAAAGTAATAATGTAATACATCATTTCCTTTTCATGCACAAAAATCATTGAATCCACAGAGATCCAAGGCCAAATTCACCATCGAATTGGATAATTACAACAGATTGAATACGCCCAACATAAATTTTTCCAAATCTACTTCATGGGCAATTTGGAAATTCAACTTGATCAGCGCCAAACAGTCAAAACGGCAATGAAAATAGGAATTCTTCGAGATCTGCAGCAGCTACTTTATGAGCATCATGCATTGGTTCGGTTATTCAAAACTGCATGCCAAGTGATGATTATAAACTCTTGATCAGGGTGGATGAACGACCTCCTGGGACACACGAACGCCAAAAGATAAAGTTGCAGTTGTGATTGTTGGCGAAAATCGGTAATCACGGTAATAAAGGCGGTAGAACAATCACAATCAAAAGACCAATTTTAGCGGCAAAGGACAAGGATGTGGATCACTTATCCTGCACAATTCAAAATCAAATCGTTGGTTCGCTGCATTCCTTCAAATCTATCGATAGTGTAACAAACGAAGACGAAGCAATCAGCTATTATCTACTATCAATTGAGTTTTTTAATTCATTGGATGTGCGTGGCTTGTCACCGCACAATTTACAATTGAATGTTGGTTCAGTTGTCATCATGAATAACACTCTCTTAATTATGTACACACTTTTTATCATTTAATAGTTCATATATTATTCATATATTTAATTTTTTCTAATACAGTTGAGCATCGATTATCCGTGATTCAATTAACCGGGAGCATCAATTATACTGGATCGATAGCGAAACGAAAATATTTGTATGTCAATTGATTAACCGTGATTACCTCAATTATCCGGGAACAAAGTGAACAAAAAAAGATAAAATTCAAATCTAACGTGTCCAAGAGAAGCTTTTGGCAGAAAATATTCAGGTTAAGAAGAAAAAACAAACCACATTAAATGATTGTTTTAAGTAATTACGTATAAGTATTATATCTTGTAAGTGTGCATATTGAATAAATAAAACAAACATTTATGTAAAAACGAGTAAAAAATTTTACCTCCATATATATATATATATATATATATATATATATATATATAGTGAACCTAGTTGCAGCGTTTTCAATCTCATATAAAGAATTTACTCAAATCATTATTCGTTAAGCAGCTACAAACATTTCATAATATAACATTTACTCAAATCATTATTCGTTATGCAGCTGCAAACGTTTCTTTACCAAAAAAGTGAATTGTACTTAGGGAAACCCCCAAAACTATCGTTACCGACATCTTTAATAGTGATGGAAAATCCAGTGATTTTTGGGGAACGTCGTTCTCAGTGACCGTGATTTGTAAATCACCGTTCTTTTAAAGAGTGATAGCGGTTTAATCAATAATCTTATTTGAGTCAGCCTGTAATATATTTTATTAAATTTAAAGTTTACCATAGTACAAAACTAGTAAGGAAAGGCTAAAGTCGGGCGGGGCCGACTATATAATACCCTACACCACACCCTGCGTATGTACCTCGCTTTGATTACTAAACCCAATTATTTCATGGGAGCAATTTTATGTAAATTTTATATAAATTATACTATAAATTAATCTTTAGTCATATTTAACGAATATGGTTAATAATTTGGTAATTGATCCAATTATCCGACAGACAAATACAAATTATACAGTAGTAATAGGATGAATCGGACCGACATTTCAATAGGGAGCCTATAACTACATTTTGGGCCTGGTCCACAATATGGGCCTATATATTTCTCATTCACGGTAGGTATTCCTGGTTGAAAAATACCATGATCTGCAAAATTTGATGAAGATCCGATGTAAGATGTAGTTTCTAGAGCTGTAATAGATCAGAATGGGACCCCATTTAGGTTATACCAAAGTATGGACATATGGGCATCTCCCAAACAAGTAAGGAAATGCTAAAGACGGACGGACTTTCTATCTCATTACAATTCAATTTGGTAAAAAAGTGAAATCGGGAAGGATTTTTGCATCCTGTAAATGTATGTGTTTGACAAAAAATGTTAAATCGGAAAGGACATTTGTATGGGGGTATATTGAAACCTGGAACGATGTGACCCGCTTTCACCATGTATGTTTATTGGTGAAATATAATATGTAAAGTTTGGCCAAAATCGTTTAAACATTCGGGAGCAACATTTGTATGAGGGCGATATCTAAATCTGAACCGATCTTACCCACTTTCACCATAGGTTGGATTATAAGATGTTGTGCCAATTTTAAAGAAAAACGGGTACAATATGTGGATTTTAGAGCGGAAAAAGTCAAATCGGGAGCGACATTTGTATGTGGGCTATATCTAAATCTGTACCGATCATACCCACTTTCAGCATAGGTGTTTCTAGTTAGATTATAAGATGTTGTGCCAAATTTAAAGAAAATCGGGTGCAAGATGTCGTTTCTAGAGCGGAAAATGTCAAATCGGGAGCGACATTTGTATGGGGGCTATATCTAAATCTGAACCGATCTTACCCAATTTCAGCATAGGTATTTCTAGTTGGATTATAAGATGTTGTACCAAATGTAAAGAAAATCGGGTACAATATGTGGTTTCTAAAGCTATATCTAAATCTGAACCGATTTCCTCCAAATTCAATACCGATGGTCCTTGGCCAGAAAAAATAACTTCTGCCAAGTTTCATGACAATCGGACAGCAATTGGGACCTGTAGAGTGCGAACAAGCTTAGATGGACAGCAGACGGACGGACGGACGGACGGATAGACAGACATCGTTAAATCGACTCAGCTGGTGATTCTAAGCCGATCGGTATACTTAAAGGTGGGTCTAGCTCGATTATTTCTTGGTGTTACAAACATTTGGCGCGAAACTAACTTCGTGGTCTAGGGTATAAAAATTATACTTGCTTCCTATTACACTACTCAACAAAATGAAAAAAATTTCATGTACTCCGGATGCGATAATTTTTTCTGTGTAGATAACCTTGACATGAGCTCGAAAAACGCAATAAAAAATTTTTTTTTCGTTTGGTTTTTGTTTTATTTTTTTTTTTAAATTTAAAAAATTTTTTTTTGGTTAATTTGTTTCGTCCGGTATAACTCGGGAACCACTAGCCCGATTTAATTGAATTAAATTTTAAAAAATTTAAAATTACAATTCCCTTAATCTGTTCATATATTGTTTTCCTATACAAGCAACAGTTTCCAAGTTAAAAATGAATATATAAAGGAAAAAACTTATTTTTTGCCTAAAGATTTAATTTTTTTTTTTTAAATCCATAAAAAATCCAAAATGAAAAAAAATGTCAAATCTTATTACTTTTACGTAAAGTCACATAACCTATGAGCAAAATGAGACAAAGATCATGAAAATCGATGCACGCGTTTCGCTTTTATTCGCAATTGAGTAAAGGTATGAATTTCAAAAATTTGCTCGACATATGCACAACTTTGTCTATGGTAAGGTTTTTTCTTTTTTATTACAAAAAAATTAAAATTTGTTGGGTGACAAAAATATATGACTTTAAATTAAAAAACAATTCGATATATGTACAAGAAATTATCCTAAGGATATCAACATTAATTAATTATAAAAACGTTTAAAAAAAAATATCTAAACACAAAAATAAAAACCTTCAAATTAAAAATAATTATGTGCTTTTGTCTTTCTTTTATATTGTTGTGGGTCTGTTTCTCTTATCAGGAACCAGATATAGTCCCCCATCATAGCTTCGTTCCAAAATCCTTGGTATCGGTGCTCAATTTCTTTCATTTGCTGATGAAAACGCTCACCATGCTCGTCACTCACATCGCCCAGGTTGTCCGGAAAGAAGTCCAAGTGCGAGTGTAGAAAATGTATCTTAAGCGACATATTTGCTCTAATTTTTTTATAATTTTGGAGTAGTTGTTCGACGATCTCTCTGTAATTTGAGCTTTTGTTGTTTCCAAGAAATCCGGAAACAATTTGCCGAAATGAGTTCCAAGCTGCAGCTTCATTTGGTGATAAAATGTGCTCAAACTGTTGGTCTTGCAACAACTTTTTAATTTGCGGACCGTCGAAAACGCCTTCCTTAATCTTTGCCGATGAAAGGTGAGGAAAAATGGTTTTTAAATAGACGAACGCTTCGCCATCTTTGTTGATAGCTTTCACGAAGTTTTTTATGAGTCCGAGCTTTATGTGAAGAGGTGGGAGAAAAACATTTTCCTTTTTTATGAGTGGTGTATATTTCACGTTGTCGCTGCCGGGGATGAAGTTAACTCTTTCTGTCCAACTCCTCCTGGTGTAATGATGTTGACGATCGCGGCTGTCCCAAAGGCAGAGAAAACAACAGTACTTTGTGAATCGACCTTGTAATCCACAAAGGATACCGATAACCTTAAGGTCGGCACAAACTTTCCAATCGTGCCTCTCATAGTTAAGGCACTTTAGTAGATTGTCCATGACTTCGTATGTTTCCTTGGTGTCAACGGCATGAGCAATTGGAATCGAAGGTTTCTCGTTGCCGTTGTGCAGTAAAATTGCTTTAAGGCTCTGCTTGTTGCTGTCGATGAAAAGACGCCACTCTCCTGGATCGTAAGAGTACCCGAGTTCACCAAATAATCCGGGAATGTCCTTACAAAAACAGATGTTGTCTTTTTTTGTGTAGTACCTTGCGTATGGTTCATGACGCTTCCTGTAGATTGTTGTCACCACACCAGGAGCCAAGAAACCGAACTATTGCATGCGCGATGCATGCAACTCTGCATCTTCCTTGGAGAGTTTCAATTCTCTAACCCAATCGTTCAGTTCTGCTTGGGAACATAAGCGTTGACCTCCATGCAATGTATATGTTGACTCGCATTCTGATGTGGTTTCTACTGTCTCCGGATCTGATGTTGGATGTATCGCCTCATTATTAGATGCCCATCTTGAAACGGACGGTTGCGGGTCCACTGGTTCTTCGGAAAATGGCACTGGAAAATTCACTGTTGAAACAGCAGCGTAAGTCCATCGTATATTTTTTCCCACGCCTGTTTTTTTGCTAAGACAGAAGTAGCAATCTGTTACATGGCAAAGCGGAGCTCTCCAAAGCATTGGCATGATGATTCTCGGCTGTCGTCTGAAAGAATTTCAATAATAAGTTATATATGTTCTTGAATTTCGTAATCTACACTTACCTTGAGTCAGCTAGCTGTACGTAGCACCTTGGACATAGAGCACTTGGTGTCCACCGCTCATCTATGTTTGAGACCTTTAAATTGAAGCTCTCTTCAAATGAATCTCTCAATTTAGGTGAAAAACAACGCTTGTTTTTTCAGAAACGTATTCTCCGCACATGTAACAAAAATTACATGGATTGGTATTGCATTCAAATCCTCGCGAACGTTTGCTCATTTTAACTATCGCGTTCGTCGACACTTGTTGAATGAGTAAAATCGATCAATGAAGACCTATTTATACTGTGTATTGTTTAGTATTTTACTGACAGGTACTTATAAATGGGTGTATATTTTTTTACGGTGGCTACATACCTGTTTCACCATGTGTGAGTCTTAAATTTTCCGAATAATGACCACCCTTAAATGTGGGTTGCATTTCTGTAAAAAAATCATACAGGTAGCCAACGGAAAACCCAAATAATTAAAAAAGTCCCCTTTCCTTTTTTCCTTTTAATTGTTCACGCACATTTATTAGCGTTTATTACTTTGCTTACGCAATCATAAAAATTAAATAACCCTTTGTTTATTCCGTTTTGTTAATTCTGAGAATCAAAAAAAAAGAAAAAACCTTACCATAGACAAAGTTGTGCATATGTCGAGCAAATTTTTGAAATTCATACCTTTACTCAATTGCGAATAAAAGCGAAACGCGTGCATCGATTTTCATGATCTTTGTCTCATTTTGCTCATAGGTTATGTGACTTTACGTAAAAGTAATAAGATTTGACATTTTTTTTCATTTTGGATTTTTTATGGATTTTTAAAAAAAAAAATTTAAATCTTTAGGCAAAAAATAAGTTTTTTTCCTTTATATATTCATTTTTAACTTGGAAACTGTTGCTTGTATAGGAAAACAATATATGAACAGATTAAGGGAATTGTAATTTTAATTTTTTTAAAATTTAATTCAATTAAATCGGGCTAGTGGTTCCCGAGTTATGCCGGACGAAACAAATTAACCAAAAAAAAATTTTTAAATTTAAAAAAAAAAAAATAAAACAAAAACCAAACGAAAAAAAAAAATTTATTGCGTTTTTCGAGCTCATGTCAAGGTTATCTACACAGAAAAAATTATCGCATCCCGAGTACATTTTGACTGTTGACTAGTGTTATTTGTTGGCAAAGCCACTGTAGGGTATGTGGAGATCATATGCTTTTTGAGATTAGAAATTGTAGTTCTATATGATAGAATTGCCATATTTCGCTTTTTTCTCTTTACTAAGATCAGAAGCCAAGTTTTTATAAATAAAATATAATTTAAAATTGATAAAAAAGTAAAAAAGACCAAATCAGACAGAAAAAGTTCCGTGTTATTATATGCAATAGAGAGTGAAAGAAATATTATCTTGTTATATCTATTTCCAATGATTCTAGTACGTGAAAGCAGTTGCTTCAGCAAAAAGTGAAATATAAAATTGAGTGGTGACAACATTGAAAGAACTACTTTTCAAGTAACCGTTACTCGCCATATACAATAACTGCAGTTACCCGTGATTTCTCAGCCACGGTGATTGAATCTCCGGTACGAGAATATCGCCCATCTCTAATATTTAATACCCAACAGAAAGAGTGCACCCAAAGAAGTGAAAAAGATGCTCATCTTGTGATTCGAAAGTAGTGAAAATTGGGATCTTCACCAATGAATTTAACATGGAGATGTCCTTTATTTTGAAAGACTTAAAAGTTATTTTAAAGTGTTGCACAAAGAAACCACTTTTTCACTAGTTTCCCTTTGTTGTGAGTGCTGAATAACTAAAGCAATTATTCATAACAGAATCAATAAGTTTGCAACTGACAATAACTTAATAGCAAAAGAGCAATTCGGGTTCAAAAAGGGACACAGCTCTATCCAAGAGGTGAACAGAATCATAAGCACTATTTTGCTAAATAAAAGAAAAAAACTATCAACTGGTCTCATATTGTTAGATGTGGAAAAAGCGTTTGATGCTGTTTGGCATAACGGTTTGATTTACAAAATGCTACAATCCAATATTCCAAAATATCTTTGCAAATTAATGTTAGAATTTCTGGATGAAAGAAAATACCTCGTATGTGTAAATGCGATTCACTCTTCGCCGAAAACAACAAATGCAGGTTTACCTCAAGGATCGGTACTTTCACCTTTACTGTACTCTCTTTATACGTCAGATTTTTCACCGCCTACCTATGTTGGTACGGCATACTATGCGGACGACACAGCCCAGATAACGTCAAGTAAATTGACATCAGCTCTACTTAAGAAAATGGAAAATGGATTGGCAAGTTGCAATAAATACTTTCATAAATGGAAAATTAAAATAAACCCAACAAAGACACAAGCAATCATATTTCCCTTTAATAAATCACCGAAGAGAAATCCGAATCGTAACCTTAAGTTCGGCAACGAGGAAATACAAATAGTCAACGATGTCAAATACCTTGGAGTTTTTCTGGACAAAAAGCTAAATTTTAGTAAACATATCAACGAAACTGCTAAGATATGTTCAAAAGTTATGAAATCACTCTGGCCATTAATCAGTTGCCGCTTTTCTTTTAACTTGAAAAACAAAAAACTCATCTTTAAAGCAGTTTTAAGACCAATGTTATCATTTGCTTGCCCCTTATGGTATAAGGCCGCCAGAACACATATCAAGAAATTACAAATAATTCAAAACAAGTGCCTTAAAATAATTCATAACCTACGTTGGAGATATTCTACAGACCTGCTACACAGTAGAAGCGGTTACGAGAAAATTCCTGACTTTATATACAGGATTAGCCAAATATATTATAACGCTAACGCACAGTCCACTGATAAGGGCTTGTAGAGAACTCTCACTATAGTTTTGGACATCCTATAGAACAGAAATCACCAAATTGATAACTATATGTATAAAATTGTTTACCTCCTTGTAATCTTTTGTTATACATTACTGTTTTCTAATAATATTTGAATTTTTATATTCAAATGAAGGTTTTCCCTATTTTTCCTTCAAACCCTATTTAAGTAAATTCTACAGAACTATAATATAAAAACTGATCTCAATTGTTGTAATATCTTAGTATGAAATCTCAAACCATGTAAATATGTATATATAAACGAAATGTTAATAAAGATGAATTTATAAATTGAAAAAAAAAAAAATAACTAAAGCAAGCAATTGTGTTCGTTAGAATTGACAATATGAAACTTAACAAAATATATATTTAGTATGAATTAATATATAATGCAAATTAATATTAAATGAAATTAGCATTAAAATAAATTAACACACTCAATTTTACTGATATTATGTAGTAATAATAATTAATAAAAAACAAGTAAGGAAAGGAAAGGAAAAAAACAGGTGTTTCATGAGAGCAATTTTATGTAGTTCAAATAAATTATACTTAACGAATATGGTAAATAATGTGGTAATTGATCCAATTTTCCGGCAGATATTCCGAGTAAAGTAAATATAACATGATCTCGAAAAATTGATCAAGATCCAATGACAAATACAGATCATACAGCGGTAATAGGATGAATCGGATGGCCATCTGACGGAGGCCTATAACAACACTTGGGGCCTGTGCCAAAACATGGGCCTATGTAGTTCTCATTCACGGTAGGTATTCCTGGTTGAAATATATCATGATCTGCAAAATTTGATCAAGATTCAATGTAAGATGTACTTTGTATAACCCATTTTGACTATACCTAAGAATGGACACATATGTTTGACTTTCATAGTATGTATTCTTAGTTGAAATACTATATTATATCAGCAAAATTTAATAAACTTCAGGTGTAAATTGTGGGTACTAGAGGGTAATAATAAAAATGGGGGCCATTTGTAAGTAGGCATTCACTTTAAAAGTAGGTATTCTTATTTGAAATATAACATGATATGCAAAATTGTATCGAGATCCAATGCACGATGTGGGTTATGGAGCTGTAATAGAGTATACTTGGGGCCCAATTTGTATGGTGGTTATACCAAAATATTGACCCATATATTTGACTTTCATATATTCTTAGTTGAATTACAATATAATCTGCAAAATTTGATAAACTTCCAATGTAAAATGTGGGTCATAGAGGGGTAATAATAAAAATGGGGGGGCCAATTGAAAGGGTGCTAGATTTAAAAGTGGGCCCTTTTAGATCACTTTCAAAGTAGGAATTCTTTATTCAAATATAACATGATCTGCAATTTTTTTCCAATATAAGATGTGGGTTCTAAAGTGATAATAGTGTAAACTGGGGGCCCATTTGTATGGGGGCTGTACACAAACATTGACCTATATAGCTGGCTTTTAAAATAGGCGTTTCTAGTCTAAATGTAACATTGTGTGGGAAATTTGATCAAGATCCGATGTAAAATGTGCATTTTAGAGCAGTAATATTGTAAATCGTAGGTACATTTGTGTGGGTGCTACATCAAAACATGGACCCATGTGGTCCACTTTCCCGTTTCGAACAACAATTGCGACCTGTACGAACAAAGTGCGAACAAACTTAGATGGACAGCAGAGGGACAGACAGATGCACATGAAAATGAAATATTCTTGCATAAAAATTTCATTGATATTTTCTTAATATCTGAAACACATTTTACGTCTAAAAGCCACTTTAAGATAAAAGATTATAATATTGTTACTACAAATCACCCAAGTAATAGAGCACACGCCGGTTCAGATATTCTTATAAAATCAACTATAAAGTACGTTCCTATGGAAGTGTACAAATGTCCCTATATTCAAGCAGCTGGAAATAAAATCAAATGCCACGATGACGATATTTCAGTCTAAGATCTTTATTCTCCTCCAAGACACGCAATTACATATATCAATTTCTTTAAAAAGCTTGGCCCAAGATTCATTGTTGGTGGAGAGTTCAATGCCAAACATATAGAGTGATCAAAAAACCAGGTTTTCTTCAATGTCGGGTTTGTCGAAAACAGTGATTTCAAAAAACCCGTTTGGCCGGTTTTCTTTTTATGGAAAAACCGGTTGGACCGGGTTATTCTTAAAACAATAAAAAAGGGGGAAATTATTCATAATGGGGTAATTCCACAAAATGTATTGTACATATTCGTTCGCTGGGACAGGACAATCTGATGCCATAATCACATTCAGCGCACTGAAATCTTTCGAAATTTACTCCAAACATTCCTGTCTGACTTTGAACATTTTGAGGAACATTCTGAGGAACATTTTGGTCCTTTGTCAAAAAATTCATTTGATGATTTTTCAATAATATATTTTTTAAATTTTAAATCCCATAGACAGACGCAATTTCAACCGAGCTAATAATGAAATAAAACAGAAAATGAAAGACTACAAAAACAATGAATTACCCCAATTTCTTGAAAATTTAGATGGGTTCAGGCCCACAAATGATGAGCATTGTCTCTGGAATACCACTAAATACCTCAATCAAACACGTTTTCAACATACCTTAAAGATGTTTTTGTGCCGTTTTCCTTAAATTCCATTTCAAACTATAAAGCACACCTATGCGCACTGTTTTAAATAATTTGTGATGCTTCATTACTATAATATCTATCTATATATATATATATATATATATATATATATATATATATATATATATATATATATATATATGACCAAACGGCTGGGTCTAGAAGTTACAATAACGCCTACCAACATCATATAAGAGAGTATACAAGTACAACAACAAATACTACTCTAAATTATTATTACCTCCAATTTCATTATTTTTCTAAATTAGCTTATTACGCGTTTCCCACACTTTGAGCGGAAACGTGTGCAGTACATTTATTTGCATTTAAAAAGTAATATGATCCGTTTCAGCTTACGCTACACGAGGTGAGAAAATTAAAATAATAAAATTCCCACATTAACTGTTTTTGCTGTCCATGCACTTTTGGCCACCAAAAACAGAGAAGTCTTTGTCCACAAGGTGCAAAATACGTATTTCATAAGTTAGTTCTATCGCAGAATTCAACAAATAAACGTGCAGTTTTCCTTTTGATAATAAAGGAAACAAAATAAATAAACTTGTGTTTTTTGATAATAAAAAACCCAAGTATAAAAGTTGTAGTTTTCCTTTTGATAATAAAGGAAACAAAATAAAAAAGCTTGTGTTTTTTTGATAATAAAAAAACCCAAGTATTAAAGTGGCGCAGTCGGTAGTCGGTAAAAAATCACAACACAAAGACCCAAAAAAAAAAAGAACAAAAATATTTTTCTTTATTGAACAGATCATTAATAAAAATTGATCTAAAGATAAATAGAGTGAAATAAATAACAGTGAAAATATATGGCTGTCAAATGTAAAGTCAAACATATTAAGTGATCAATAATAAAAATTATATCGACTATAAACAAAACTGTGACAACAACAGACTGTGAAAGAGTGAACTTAATACAAAATCAAAAGGACGACGAGAAGCCAGCATTCACAAACAACAACATTCAATTGAAAACAAAACCGTGAAAGCAACAAACTGTGAAAGATTGAACCAAATACAAAATCAGAAGGACGACGGAAGCCAACATTCACAAACAACAACATATCTACCAGCGGCGGCAACCAACATTAAATGTAAGACTATTTCAAATATTATTATATATATATATATTATTTCTTAATTTCTAATATTATTATAAATAATTATTAGTAAATAATATAAGAACATTTTTTTGGCTATCTGAAAAAAAAAACAAAAGAAGAGTGCGTTATTGTATCGAAAATTAACAAAAATAGTTATACTTCCATTAAACCACAAAATGGCTCAAGCAGACCAACCTCCTTCTGTTGTATTGAATCCTGTTAAATATTTAGAAAGGTTACCAGAGTTTAATGGTGACAAAAAGGATCTATATACATTTATTACCCTAGTAGATCGTGTACATCCTGTCTTGCAACAATATGACCAAACTTCGCAATTGTTTTTCTCCGATCTGATAAAAAGCAGATTGAGAGGAAAAGCAAGAGAAACTATGGAAATTAATTTCCATGTTCAATCCTGGACAGACATGAAAATAGTCTTGGTAAATAACTTTGGCGAGAAGTTGAGTGTGGACGAGTTATACGATAAATTAAGAGCAGTAGTATTCAGGACAACTGCAATTGACTTTTACAACGAGATTAGGGAAAAATTAAGAAGCATCAATAATAAAATATCGATGCAGTCGGGGGTTAATGCAGAATCCCAAAGGGTTGCAGAAGGCAACACGCGTACTGCATTGCACGTGTTTAAAGCTAAAATTCCGGAGCCAATGAAAACGATTTTGGCATGCAGGAATCCCAATACTCTTGAGGATGCAATGGACATTCTTTTCCAAGCGGGATATGCGAATTACGGTAAAGTAAACGAATTAAGACGGACAGAAACTAACAGGGCACAAACAGCAAATATTAATCGTACAACTGGTCCCAATTTAAATAATGTCGATGGGAAAAAGACAACCAACCAAAACGTATCTACCCAAAATAACAATAGCAATAATAATTATAAAGGCAACAATAACGTAAATTCATATAGGAACAATAATTATACGAATGAAGCTAATCGAAATAATAGTTCACCAAACTACAGTAATAACAACAACCACAGAATCAATGGGCAGTTGCAAAACTCTTCCTCCCAAAATCAGAATCAGAATAGGAACCACAGTAATGGGTTCTCGCATCAGAATGGAGGTACATACCACACTGCAAATATTCAAACCCCTCCAAAACCCATGGATGTTAATATGATTGAGCAAAATTATGATGAACAAACACTCCTTGAACAAGAAATCGGACCAACTAATGAAGACAATGACACACAAATAGAACTTATTGCGGATAATAGTAACGTAGAAAATGTATATGAAAATTTTCATTTTCTAGCCTCTCCGGGGAATTACCCTATATAGTTGTATGGGATAAGCTAAAATTCATAGTAGACACTGGGGCGACGCATTCTATTATAAATCCGGGAATTTTTGCTCCAAAATGGAAGATCCAATCCAACCCCGTTACACTTAAAACCCTACAAAATAATGTACATTCGCACACCACTTACAAAATCCCTTTGTTTAAAGAATTAGGTGATGTTAACGACTGGGTATATCTCATCGAATGTAAATTCCACAATAAATTCGATGGAATAATCGGCAACGATATACTAAAAAGGTACAACGCTGTCATAGATTATAGAGAAAATTTTCTAAAATTGAATAATAAAAATATACCACTACAATTTCCGGCTTTTCGCAAAATTAAAATAGTTAATAAAGTGGAACAAGGTTTAGTGCATATCAAAGAACATTGTGACAACAAGGGCGAAACTATTATTCACGAAGGAATATATAACTCGCAAAATTTCAAAGTTGAAATATCAACTAAATCAAATGCCAAGAAATAATTCATATCAAACCACGGGACCACTGGTCCGTAACGGTGGAAAATTACCACCTGATAGACAACGACATTTCCTTTGGAGGAAATAACAATGTGCCAATCCTAGAACAAATCCGGTTAGATCATATGAATAGTGAGGAAAAAGGACAATTTTCTAAATTGATCCTCAGATATTCGCGATTATTTCATGATATCAACACTAACCTATCATTCACAAATGCCGTAAAACACAGAATAAATACTACCGATGACACGCCGATCCATTCTAAGTCGTACCGATATCCTTATGTACACAGGCAAGAAGTCCATAAGCAAATTAAAGAAATGTTGGATAATAAAATAATACGGCCCTCCAACTCTCCTTATTCGGCACCGATATGGATTGTCCCGAAGAAGGACGATGCGAGTGGTAAAAAGAAATGGCGTCTTGTAATTGATTATCGTAAGTTAAACGAGAAAACCGTCGATGATAAGTACCCATTACCCAATATCGATGAGATATTAGATAAACTGGGAAGGAGTATGTATTTCACTACTCTCGATCTGGCGAAAGGTTTTCATCAGGTCGAAATCGACGAAAGAGATGTACACAAGACCGCCTTTTCTGTAGAGGGAGGCCACTTCGAGTTTTTACGAATGCCTTTTGGCCTTAAGACGGCACCCGCTACATTCCAGCGACTTATGAACAACATATTAGGAGATTTATTAGGTAAAGTTTGCCTCGTTTATCTAGATGATATAATCATCTATTCCACGTCACTGGAAGAACACCTAAATTCCATTAGATTGGTATTTGATCGGCTGGTGAATGCAAATCTTAAAATACAATTGGACAAATGTGAATTCTTAAGAAGGGAAACAGATTTCCTTGGACACGTCGTCACTCAAAATGGTGTCAAACCAAACCCAAAGAAAATCGAATGTATCACTAACTACCCAATACCACGAACGACCCGGCAAATAAAACAGTTATTGGTTTAAGTGGGTATTACAGAAAATTTATTCAAAATTACTCAAAAATTGCGAAACCAATTACAAAATATTTAAAAAAGGGTGCTGAAATCAATATCACAGATCCGGAGTATATTCAGAGTTTTAAAGAACTTAAGGGAAAACTTACTAATGAACCTTTATTAATATACCCCGATTTCAACAAGTTATTTACTCTCAACACTGACGCCAGTAACTTTGCGCTAGGAGCTGTTCTATCCCAAGACGGACATCCTGTATGCTATGCTAGTAGGAGTTTGAACGAACATGAAATCAACTATAGCACAATAGAGAAAGAGTTACTAGCCATAGTATGGGCAGTTAAATATTTCCGTCCGTATCTTTTTGGTAAAAAATTCGAAATTCAGACAGACCATCAGCCTTTACAATGGCTATTCAATATAAAGGAACCCAACTCAAGACTAGTGAGATGGAGATTAAAACTAGAAGAGTTTGAACGGCAATGCCGATGCATTATCACGCATTACTCCGGAAGTAAATCTAATTGAAGAATTGAATACAGAAATTATACCTGAAACAAATTCTCCAATAAATATGTACAAAAATCAACTAATAATCGATATCGTTGGCTCAGGATCCCTAAAAATAAAGACCATGCAAATATTCAATAACAAGAGAAAAATTATTACAGCAAAAAAATTTAGCGAAGACACACTAGTAACAATAATTAAAACACATTGCAACCTTATTCGGGATGGTAATTTATATGAAGCATTTTATGAAGCCGTTCAAAAAAACTTTAGTCAAGATTCCAATTTTAGAATCGTAAGATGTAAACAGTTGTTAACTGATATACTGGATGAAAATGAGTTACTCGACATAATAAAAGGGGAACATTTGAGAAATAACCACAGAGGTATAATGGAGAACTTTGTACAATTGAAATTTAGTATCTATAACCCTAAGTTGAAAGAAAATATAACAAAATTCATCAATAACTGTGAAGTTTGCAACAGAGAAAAATATGTTAGGAAACCCCCAAAAATTCCGTACAAGATAACGGAAACCCCTCAAAAACCGTCCGAAATCATACACATAGACGTGTTCTACACATTGGAAAAAAAGATGTTTCTAACGTTTATCGATAAATTTACTAAATATGCTCAAGCATTTATGATAAACTCCAGGGCATGGACTGAGTTTAGATCAAAATTAATTCAATATATTGGCATCATGGGTAAAATGACTAAGATTGTGGTGGATAATGAATTAGGATTTAAAGCCATACCCATTCGTCAATACCTCAAGCACGAAAACATCGACATTCATTATACGTCCAACTGTAATCATAACTCAAATGCGGATATAGAGCGCCTACACAATACAATAAATGAGCATATCCGACTCTTACGGCACAACGAAGATAACGACTTGTTGACCGTGGAGGAGAAAATTCTGCGTATAATAAATTTTTACAATAATTCTATACATAGTACAACCAATAGAAAACCAATAGACTTCATTAACGGAAAGATTCACCAAACAGAGTACCCGGAAATACATGAAAGAATGAGAACACGAAAGGAACGAATAATACATAAATTGAATATAGGTCGGGTAGATAAAGAAATTACTGAGGGAAAGAACTTTATTAAAGAAATAAGAGGGGGCAAAAATCATTCTAAATATCGCCTCATAGACAGTCAGAAAATAGATCGTGACCATATACTTGACAGAAGGAACGGTCTTAAATATTACAAACCACATGTTAAAATAAAAAAGAAATTCCAAAGTAGTGACGAATTACAATTGCCCGAACGTAACAATAGAAGGAGAACAATGAGTATATAAAAACCAATCTGTCTTACATTCTTTATTTTCAGAAAATGAAACGTTATGTAATCCTGACCATATTGGTCATACTTAATACATGCAATGGACAACTTATGGAAGTGGAAGACCTTACGAAAAATCACGGCTACTTGCCAATAGAGCAGGATAAGGTGCGAACTATTGACAACTACAGAAAAATTATTCATATCGTTAACCTAACAAACTACGAACCCACTTTAGATCTTATAGCTAGGAACATAGATGAACTGTCCTCAAATTCGCTAACGACTAAACCTATAATTCATTCCATACAAAATAGCTTCATTTTACTAAAAGCCAAAATTAATAGCATTATACCCCACCGTAGACAAACCAGAGGTTTAATTAATATCCTTGTAAAAGGTCTTAAATTTGTGACTGGTACTATGGATAGTGATGATGAAGTTTCGATAAACTCTACATTACATTCCTTGGCGTATACGACAGACTACAACTCCAAAAAAATAAATTCTTTAATAGAAATAAACCATTTTCTGTCATACCAAATTAGCAACATGACAAATCACATTAATTACGGACAGTCCACCATCGAACAATATATTAATAAATTTAACGATAATCTACAAAATAGAATTGGTAACTTGGAGGACGAAGTTTCTTTCCTGGAACATGTCCACCAGATAGACAGCGACATTAATTTATTACAGAACCATATTGACGATATTGGCCAAGTTATTTTCACTAGTAAGCTAGGACTTGTTCCAGCAAATTTACTAACGGAACTGGAATTAAGCGTAATAGAAGATTTTGAAACATACGACAAAATTAAGGTAGTCACCGCAGTTTTTGAAAATTCAATTATCATTACTCTGTTTGTCCCAATCTTTTCACCGAATATACTGACAAAAATAACTTTTGAACCCATTCCAAATATAGAGAACAAAAGTCTCGCACTAACCGATAGAAACATATTAATTAGCAAAACTAATAGAGCCTACAAAATTTATATAAAAGATAATTTATCTAAGAACCTAGAACTCATTAAAGACACATGCATTAACGATATAATACGTAACAATGAAGCTAATTGTAGATTGGTTACATTTTCCGATATGAAAGTTAAAGAAATATCCCAAGACACTCTTCTTTTTTCAAACTTTAGAGATAAAATTATATCTAATTGTAAACATAATTCATTGAATCATAATTTAAATGGTACATTCCTAATTAAATTCCAAAATTGTGAAATTTCCATTGGAGATAATACATACATTAATAATGTTTTTAAAGTCGAAGACCAAATAATTGTACGCCATTTGATAACTAAAATTAAGGAAAATCAAACAATGGTAGATTTAAACCTGGAAAAACTTTATGTAAAACAAATAGATTACGAAAATTCTGTAACAAAAATATCAAAACAAAATACGATGTCAAACATAATTTCTAATTGTAACACTATTGTAATTTTTGTGATTATTATTATTATTATATTTTACTATGTGAAACCACGTAGACAAAGATTTCTTATTTCGTCGGAGCCTCAATCTAACGCGGGGGGAGTTACAATAACGCCTACCAACATCATATAATAGAGTATACAAGTACAACAACAAATACTACTCTAAATTATTATTACCTCCAATTTCATTATTTTTCTAAATTAGCTTATTACGCGTTTCCCACACTTTGAGCGGAAACGTGTGCAGTACATTTATTTGCATTTAAAAAGTAATATGATCCGTTTCAGCTTACGCTACACGAGGTGAGAAAATTAAAATAATAAAATTCCCACATTAACTGTTTTTGCTGTCCATGCACTTTTGGCCACCAAAAACAGAGAAGTCTTTGTCCACAAGGTGCAAAATACGTATTTCATAAGTTAGTTCTATCGCAGAATTCAACAAATAAACGTGCAGTTTTCCTTTTGATAATAAAGGAAACAAAATAAATAAACTTGTGTTTTTTTGATAATAAAAAACCCAAGTATAAAAGTTGTAGTTTTCCTTTTGATAATAAAGGAAACAAAATAAAAAAGCTTGTGTTTTTTTTTGATAATAAAAAAACCCAAGTATAAAAGTTCTAGACTCTTGTAATTTGGTATGGACATTTCTCTTTCTGCATGAAGGGACTAAAGTGGTACCAACAACACGGCTGAAGCTAGAATCATGAAATTTGGTGTGTACATTTCTCTTACAGCGTTAAGATCAGATTGTAAAATAACGCAATAACGAAACGGATAGGCCTAGAAACTTGAAACGCGTACAGAAAAATTCGTATTGTGGGGGTGAAATCGTGCAAAACGGGATAACAATTGTACCAATCAAACGAATGGATCTGGGGGTGAAATCGGGCAAAAAGGGATAACAATTATACCAATCAAACGAATGGATCTGGAATCATAAAATTCGGTGTCTACATCCCTCAAAATTCGTACATTTACATTCGAACATTTAAAGTGTAAACAGAAAAGAGGGATAAAAAAGGTACCAACAACATGGATAACGCTACAATAATGAAATTTGGTGTGTATATTCGTTTTACAGCGCAGATCTCTGCATAGATGTTTCTAGTTGGATTATAAGATGTTGTGCCAAATTTAAAGAAAATCTGGTACAATATCTCTTTTCTACAGCGGAAAATGTCAAATCTGAACCGGTCTTACCTAATTTCTGCATAGATGTTTCTAGTTGGATTATAAGATGTTGTGCCAAATTTAAAGATAATCGAATAGAATATGGGGTTTCTAGAGCGGAAAATGTCAAATCGTGAGCGAGATTTGTATGGGGGCTATATCTAAATCTGAACCGATCTCACCTTATTTCTGCACAAGTGTTTCTAGTTGGACTATAAGATGTTGTGCCAAATTTAAAGAAAATGGGGTACAATATGTGGTTTCTAGAGCGGAAAATGTCAAATCGGGAGCGACATTTGTATGGGGACTATATCTAAATCTGAACCGATCTTACCCAATTTTTGCATAGGTGTTTCTAGTTGGATTATAAGATGTTGTGCCAAATTTAAAGATAATTTAAAGGAGAACTAGCGATATATGGACAGATAATTTTTTGAGATCATCGTATTTGTCATACACGGTGCAGCACGTAAATTAAGGTGTTCTTATAAACCGTCTATTGTCCATAAAATCAATGGAAGGAGAAGCCTGTACCGGTAAGTGTCTGTGTATTATTTTGCAGTATATATTACAGCAGTCTTAAAGGTCTAAAAATCTGGGAAAAAAATGACACACATATTAAGTTAATTTGGATGCGATCTAGAATCAGACAAGCCGATTATTGTGACTGATAGAGGGTCAAATATGATTGTAGCCTTTCGAGACGGTCACAGCATTCACTGCGTAAACCATTTGATGCACAACACGATTGAAAAAGCGGTAAACAAAGTTCCCGCACTAAAGGAAATTATAAGAAAATGAGCCAAACTCGTAAAATTTGGAGCAAACTGCAATTAAGGTGTCTCATTGAATAGTCACTGTTCAACTCGTTGGAATACAGTTTACTACTTGCTAAAATCTGTGGAACTAAATTGGATTGACATAATAAATATATTAATAGAGAAAAATGAAACAAGTAGAATTGAAGACATTAATATAACCTTTTTATGTTCAATTGTACGTCTATTAGGGACATTTGAAAACTCTTCGCAAATACTTGAGAGAAGTAAATCGCCAACTATACATTTGGTAATACCCCACTTACACAAAATAAAAAAGGCTAAAGTCGAGCGGGGCCCACTTTCTACGCCATTACAATTCAGGGAAAAAAGTGAAATCGGGATGTATGTATGATTTTGTATGAGAACTATATCATGAACCGATGTGACCAACTTTCATAATGTCTGTTTCCTGCTGACATATAGCATGTTCTGCTAAATTACACAAAATCTGTAGTATCTTGAGAGAGAAAAGTTAAATCGGGAAGAATATTCGTATTAAAACCTGATGTGGCCCACTTTCACTATAGGTTCTCCTAGAACATCGGTTAAAATAACCATGTATTTTCTAGAGCGAAAAAAAGTCAAATCGGGACCGAAATTTTTATTAAATTTGAAGAAAATCGATTAAAATTTGTGGTGTCTAGAGCGAAAAAAATTAAATGGAAGTCGAAATTTGTATGGGAGCTATATCTAACTCTGAACCGATGTGACCCATGTTCTCTACAGATGTTTCTAGTTCAAATATAAAGTTATGTGCCAAATTTGAAGAAAATCTGTTAAAATATGTGGTTTCAAGAGGAGAAAAAAGTACTATCGGCAACGAAATTTGTATGGAAGCTATATCAAAATCTGAACCGATTTAACTCACTTTTACCACAGATGTTTCTAGTTGAAATATAAGGTTTTGTGCCTAATTCTCATACACATTCAATTCATACTCATCCACATTCAATCCATTCACTCTTCGGTTGAATGAATGCAATGTCTAACTCATATCAACATTCACATGCATTCATAAGATTCATTTCTGGTATGAATCATTCAAACGGCGTTTTGAATGCATTCATGCAGACCACTAGTTTGTAAGCATTTCGATGTATGAACAGGCCAAAATTTTATGATTCCAGCTCCGTATGTTTGATTGTTATCCCTTTTTACCCGAAATCGCCCTCAAAAAGTACGAATTTTGCAAAAATGTAAGCGTTCCAAATTTCAAGATTCAAGAGTTCAAGATTTCCCAGTCGTTTGGTCATGGTGGTGGTAAAAATTTTAACCCATTTAA
Source organism: Polietes domitor (assembly GCA_947397865.1). Taxonomy (NCBI): domain Eukaryota; kingdom Metazoa; phylum Arthropoda; class Insecta; order Diptera; family Muscidae; genus Polietes; species Polietes domitor. The sequence goes on along the minus strand of OX377618.1, from coordinate 81,111,728 downwards.
ACCCCTAAAAGAAAAATTTTAGGAATATTCCTTGTTATCAGAGATCTGCGCTGTAAAACGAATATACACACCAAATTTCATTATTGTAGCGTTATCCATGTTGTTGGTACCTTTTTTATCCCTCTTTTCTGTTTACACTTTAAATGTTCGAATGTAAATGTACGAATTTTGAGGGATGTAGACACCGAATTTTATGATTCCAGATCCATTCGTTTGATTGGTATAATTGTTATCCCTTTTTGCCCGATTTCACCCCCAGATCCATTCGTTTGATTGGTACAATTGTTATCCCATACAAATTTCGACTTCCATTTAATTTTTTTCGCTCTAGACACCACAAATTTTAATCGATTTTCTTCAAATTTAATAAAAATTTCGGTCCCGATTTGACTTTTTTTCGCTCTAGAAAATACATGGTTATTTTAACCGATGTTCTAGGAGAACCTATAGTGAAAGTGGGCCACATCAGGTTTTAATACGAATATTCTTCCCGATTTAACTTTTCTCTCTCAAGATACTACAGATTTTGTGTAATTTAGCAGAACATGCTATACGTCAGCAGGAAACAGACATTATGAAAGTTGGTCACATCGGTTCATGATATAGTTCTCATACAAAAAACGTTCCCGATTTCACTTTTTTCCCAGAATTGTAATGGCGTAGAAAGTGGGCCCCGCTTGACTTTAGCCTTTTTTATTTTGTGTAAGTGGGGTATTACCAAATATATAGTTGGCGATTTACTTCTCTCAAGTATTTGCGAAGAGTTTTCAAATGTCCCTAATAGACGTACAATTGAACATAAAAAGGTTATATTAATGTCTTCAATTCTACTTGTTTCATTTTTCTCTATTAATATATTTATTATGTCAATCCAATTTAGTTCCACAGATTTTAGCAAGTAGTAAACTGTATTCCAACGAGTTGAACAGTGACTATTCAATGACACACCTTAATTGCAGTTTGCTCCAAATTTTTACGAGTTTGGCTCATTTTCTTATAATTTCCTTTAGTGCGGGAACTTTGTTTACCGCTTTTTCAATGGTGTTGTGCATCAAATGGTTTACGCAGTGAACGCTGTGACCATCTCGAAAGGCTACCATATTTGACCCTCTATCAGTCACAATAATCGGCTTGTCTGATTCTAGATCGCATCCAAATTAACTTAATATGTGTGTCATTTTTTCCCCCAGATTTTTAGACCTTTAAGACTGCTGTAATATATACTGCAAAATAATACACAGACACTTACCGGTACAGGCTTCTCCTTCCATTGATTTTATGGACAATAGACGGTTTATAAGAACACCTTAATTTACGTGCTGCACCGTGTATGACAAATACGATGATCTCAAAAAATTATCTGTCCATATATCGCTAGTTCTCCTTTAAATTTTCTTTAAATTTGGCACAACATCTTATAATCCAACTAGAAACACCTATGCAAAAATTGGGTAAGATCGGTTCAGATTTAGATATAGTCCCCATACAAATGTCGCTCCCGATTTGACATTTTCCGCTCTAGAAACCACATATTGTACCCGATTTTCTTTAAATTTGGCACAACATCTTATAGTCCAACTAGAAACACTTGTGCAGAAATAAGGTGAGATCGGTTCAGATTTAGATATAGCCCCCATACAAATCTCGCTCACGATTTGACATTTTCCGCTCTAGAAACCCCATATTCTATTCGATTATCTTTAAATTTGGCACAACATCTTATAATCCAACTAGAAACATGTATGCAGAAATTAGGTAAGATCGGTTCAGATTTGACATTTTCCGATGTAGAAAAGAGATATTGTACCAGATTTTCTTTAAATTTGGCACAACATCTTACAATCCAACTAGAAACATCCATGCAGAAAGTGGGTAAGATCGGTTCAGATTTAGATTAGCCCCCATACAAATGTCGCTCCCGATTTGACTTCTGGCGCTTTACTCTCTCGATTTTCTTTAAATTTGGCACAACAGCTTATAATCCAAGTAAAAAAAACCTATGGTGAAAGTGGATAAGATCGGTTCAGATTTAGATATAACCCAAATACAAATGTTGCTCCCAAATGTTTAACCGATTTTGGCCAAACTATACATATTATATTTCACCTATTTCGTTCCAGTTTTCAATATACCCCCATAAAAATGTCCTTTCCGATTTAACATTTTTTGTCAAACACATACATTTACAGGATACAAAAATCCTTCCCGTTTTCACTTTTTCACCGAATTAAATTGTATTCGGATAGAAAGTGGAGTGTATCATAGAGTCGTCCCGCCCGACTTTAGCCTTTCCTTACTTGTGTTTTCAATTTTGTTTGTGCTTCAATTTAATATAAAGTAGCATTTGTGCTTTACTAAATTCGAGGTACTCCCTGTAAACTGATTAGAATCGTTAGTTTTTGAAAAAGTCTCCCACACCTTGCTGCGCCCCCTTTTTGGATTAAAACTGTATTCTTTATTTATAAGGTTTTCTTTAATTTTTTCATTTTTCTAGAATCTGTTGACGTATTCTATATTTTAATAGGGATATGATTGTAAATTATTTCAAATCATAAAAAAATCGTAATAAAAACTTACACTCACTGAAGATGAATTCATTGTATGCAAGAAAAAGTATGACCAGCGACCGATTACCACGAACAATTAAATTAAGTAATAGAGGAACTCATTGGTACTACTTGCCTTGACATTGATATGATTTTATTTCACCGTTATTTTGCATATTTGTTTCACTGCTTTCGATACAGATAATGCAAAACATAAAGAGAGTGTCTACTCCTATTATTACTCTCTCTTCTTTGTACTCTTTCTAAAACACATTCATTCAATTCATAGACACATTCACTCAAATTAATACATTTCTCTTTGAATGATTAAAACATTCACATAGTGCCCACCCAAAAAAATGGTACTATTATTCAGTGTGTGCTGGGAACAAATATTCGTATGGCTTTTATGAGTACAGTGAGTGACGAGGTGTATGAATGCATTCATGCAGACCTCTATTACAAACGCAAAATGAAGGAATTTTTCGAAATTCATACTTTTGAAGGGTAAACGGGAAAATGGGGATTAAAAAAGGCTGACGCTATAACCATGAAATTCGGTATGTACAGTGGTGGCCAAAACATATGCAACTAAGGATGACTTACTTTAATAGGATCTGTAAGTTTATAAATTTGAATCACAATGAAAAAAAAAAAAATTTTATCGACAGTTTTGTTGATAAATATAAAAATCGGTATGTACAAAACATGTGCAACCCGACAATTTTTATTTAAATGACGTCATTTTTGATTTTTTTGATTTGTCGTTGTTCGTATTAGTAAATAATAAGCCTGTGTAAGGAAATTTATAAGAATATTTATTTCTACTTTTTTTTTGTTTTTTTTTTTTCTATTGAAGTTACAATAGAGTTAATTATTTGAAATCTTAATGCTGTATTAAAATTTATTTTAACAACATTGGTTTCATTGTGATTCAAATTTATAAACTTACAGATCCTAAAGGGTGTTTTTTATTGGGGTATAGAACTTTAAGTTGGCATCACTTTTTTAACTGGCGGCCATTTTGTCAGCTGTCAAGTGATTAATATTTAGTTTGGTTTGCCATTTCATCATGAACAGGTTGACAAAAGAACAACGCTTGCAAATCGTGCAAATTTATTTCGAAAGTAATGGTTCGCGAAGTTCACCGCAAGTTCCGTCCATTTTATCGACATAATCGTCCATTTCGCACTACGTTTACTCTATGTGATAATACGCATCCGCAGAGACGTCGAACAGTGCGCACCGAAGAAACAATTGCCGCTGTAGAGCAAAGTGTTGAAGAGGACCCGAATGAATCGATTCGCCACCGTGCACAGTAATTGGAGCTTTGGAAAATTGGACCTGTAGAATTGGCTATATTCGAGCCAGCCGCGGCGGCAACATGCCCGAAATCATATTTAAACATTAATGGCATAAAATTATCCTTCCAATAAAGCCAAATTGATGGACATTAAAACGGTTTTCTTGTGTTTTATTTCAATTCGAAGTTCTATACCTCAATAAAAAACACCCTTTATTAAAGTAAGTCATCCTTAGTTGCATATGTTTTGGCCACCACTGTATGTTAGGGGTGGGATAGTGCACGACTTTTCGGCTTTCATATGCTGGAACCCCTCATTTTGTGAGGTTCGGAAAAAATGAATGAACTAAAAAATGGGGATGGTGGGGTGAGTGTACGATGGTGCTCATCGGGTTCAAAGGTAAGGGAAAAGGGGTAAAAATACACAAAAAGCTCCAAAACTGCCTAGGAGTCCGATCCCCATTAATTTTCTCACCCCAACTTTTTTTTCAAACATACATATCGCACCGATACAAAAATTATTTTTTATAAAATTTGTTTCCACTGCTCTTACTGGATGAATATTTTTTCAACCCCCACATTTTCTCTGAACATACCTACCTCCTATAGACCTCCTACCTCAACCCTTAGGGTGGTCCCCATTTTTTTTTTATTTTCATAATTTTTGTTATGACAGTAAGGTCTAAAACTGCCCTGGAGTCGACCCTAACTGTTAAATGTAAGACCGACCTACGCTTATAACTCAAGAACGCATGGGCCGATTTCGATGATTCGCACCAATTCGGATTGGTCGCCGGCCAAACAAGAAGAAGCGAAAATTCCCGAAATATCCCCGATTTGTATGCAGTGATTTTACGACGATGCTAGATAATGTTTATGTTTGAAATTCCTGGAGAATCGCCTGGACTGTGCTGTCTAATTGGCAAGGTTAAATTACCACCATTGCCTTTAGTACCAGAGCCATTGCATTCTTTGCTTCATGGTGAAAGACCAGAATCACTTCATTTTCTATTGAACACGCAGACATATAACGGCTGCTTTCAAATAACTTCCTTTGGAGCAGATATTATTGACGAACGCGGATTCAATCCGACATTCAAAGTAATAATGTAATACATCATTTCCTTTTCATGCACAAAAATCACTGAATCCACAGATCCAAGGCCAAATTCATCATCGAATTGGATAATTGCAACAGCTTGAATACGACCAACATACATTTTTCCAAATCTACTTAATGGGCAATTCGGAAAATCAACTTGATCAGCGCCAAACAGTCAAAACGACAATGAAAATAGGAATTCTTCGAGATCTGCAGCAGCTACTTTATGAACATCATGTATTGGTTCGGTTATTCAAAACTGCATGCCAAGTGATGATTATAAACTCTTGATCAGGGTGGATGAACGACCTGCTGGGACACACGAACGCCAAAAGTTAAAGTTGCAGTTGTGATTGTTGGCGAAAATCGGCAATCACGGTGATAATGGCGGTAGAACAATCACAATTAAAGTGGTCGATAACTCTTGGGCTGTTCCGTATTCGCCAGTTTTTTGCAAAATATTGAAAGAGCATTGTAACGTGGAATAATGAAATTATGTGAATTCATCAAGTACATCTGCAAATATATCACGAAAGACAGTGACATGGCGGCTTTTGGTCTTCAAGCTCCTGACCTCAATGATGAAATCACGCGTTATCAAGTCGGCTGCAATGAGGCGGTTTGGCATATATTCTCATTTTCCATTCAACAACGCTATCCGACTGTTACACATTTGGCAGCGCTTCTGGAGAACGGTCAACGAGTATATTTCAATGCAGGAAATGTGTCAATGTGCTCAAAACCCACCAGCGACAACATGACCAGTTTCTTCTCGATTTGTTAAAGTGATCCGTTGACATGTACGTTATTTTACTCAGAAATGCCGTTTTATTACACTTGGAAAGCTTCATCGAAGAAATTTCAACGTTGAAAGCAAGGCGATGTAGTTCCTGGTCATCCGGATGTGCGTTCTACTGAAGCTCTTGGTCGTATTTATACAGTTCATCCGAAGAATGATGAATCCTTTTACTTGCGACAATTGCTGGTGAAAGTCCGTGGACCGACATCATTTGAGTCACTTCGAAATGTCCATGGTTTGGCTTTTAAATTGAAATTAGTTATTAGACACTTTTTGTGCTATATTCCATTATTAAGACTCCATGTGCAAAAACGTACATTAAAAGTCTATTAGCTACTGTACGATTTTCTGTAATTTTCTATTTGTATATGGCAATTCTGTTATTTTCAATTGACATATTATTGTTAGTGTTACAAAGAATCGGTTTCCGACTACAAAGTATTCGAATATAAACTAAGGTCAATCTATATTTTCGCCAAAAATAAAAATTCAATGAGTTCGTAACACGGTAGCTTCGGGAAATGAAAATAAATGTTTTTTAAAGATTGGGAAACAATAACTCGTGAGCTATCATTTTACTTCCCCTTGAAACAATATTAAAAAATATGTTTTCGTTTCTCGAAGTTCCTGTGTTTAGAATTCACAACCTTAGGAATGCAAAGCGGACGATCCAAATACTACACTACAGTGGCAGTTCTCGCACGCTGGCAAATTTAAAGTAGGGCTGCGTCTACAATAAATGTTTCAAATTTGTTAAAGGCTTTTAACAGACTCATAGCGCTAATTGACGTTTTTGGATACAGTTTTCAGAAAATTTTCCTATTTTTACTTATTATGCTGTTTTTAGTTTTTTATACCCTCCACCTCCAGGATGGGGGTATATTAACTTTGTCATTCCGTTTGTAACACCTTAAAATATTCATCGGAGACCCCATAAAGTATATACATTCTGGGTCGTGGTGAAATTCTAAGACGATATAGCCATGTCCGTCTGTCTGTCTATCTGTTGAAAGCACGATAGCGGCCGAACGAAATGAGCTAGGAGGTTCAAATTTTTCCTAAATGTGTCTTATGGTTGTAGATCGGTTGGTATTTAAAGCGGGCGAAATCGGCCCAGAGGGAAAAATTTTTCCCTCACAAGGACTGAAAATACCCCTAATATTTACAGTATTTCAGCATGTTTTTTGAACATAATAGCATGTATTTACTTGATATTTGTAATTCGCATTCCCTTTATAGCATAAAATGGCACCATAGAGTGATTTTTATTTGTAGGGGGCGAAAAGGGATAAAAATAGTACCTATCAAACGACAACAGATAGAAACACGAAATTTGGCGTGTACATACATCTAATAGAGTAGATACATAATATACAAGTATTTTTTCTAAATTTGTACTTTTAAGGGTTAAATGGGGATAGAGGGATAAAAATAGTACCAACCAAACGGCTGCACCTAGAATAATGAAATTCGGTGTATATATTCCTCTGATTGCGTACACACATAAAATAAAGGAAATTTTCGAAATTCGTACTTTTAGGGTGTAAAATGGAAAAAGGGGATACAAATTGTACCAAACAAATGGATGAAGCTAGAACCATGAAATTCGCGGTATACATTCCTCTGACTGAGTGACACGAAAAAAACCTTTTTCCAAATTCGTACAGAGGGATCAAAATGGTACCAACTAAAAGGCTACAGCTAAAGGGTGATTTTTTAAGAGCTTGATAACTTTTTTTTTAAAAAAACGCATAAAATTTGCAAAATCTCATCGGTTCTTTATTTGAAACGTTAGATTGGTCCATGACATTTACTTTTTGATGATAATTTCATTTAAATGTTGACCACGGCTGCGTCTTAGGTGGTCCATCCGCTTAGTCCAATTTTGGCATTTCCACGTTTTTGAGTAACAGAGACCCAATTGGTGCGAACGGCGACGAATCGAAAATTGGTGGTCATCATTAACACTGGCCGATACAGCTGCGATATTTTCTTCAGTCCGCACTCTACGTAAGCGTGTGTATGGTTTAATGTCCAACAATGTAAATTTGGTGCGAAATTTAGTCACAATAGCCCGAATAGCCGCTTCAGTGGGTCGATTAAACTGACCATAAAATGGAAGCGCGCAATGAACTTTCTTAACAGAGCACGCATTTTGATAATAAAGTTCAATATTTGCAAGCGTTGTTCGTTTGTAAGACGATTCATGATGAAATGTCAAAGCATACTGAGCATCTTTCTCTTTGACACCATGTCTGAAATCCCACGTGATCTGTCAAATACTAATGCATGAAAATCCTAACCTCAAAAAAATCACTCTTTAGAATGATGAAATTTTCGAAAGTCGTACTTTTAAGGAGTAAAATGCGAAAAAGGGGATAAAAACGGTACCAACAAAATGGCCGCAGATAGTATCATGGAATTGGGTATATACGTTCCTCTGAGTGCATAGCCACGTAAAATATTTTTTTTCCAAATTCGTACTTTATTTTGTTGCTTTCACGACAAAAAATGGTAGAATCATGAAGTTGTCTTATACTCCGTACGTGAGAGGTAAGGTATTTTCAAAATGTATACTTTTGAATTTAAAATAGATGGAAATACAACCAACCAAAGGACTGCAGCTGAAAATGCAAGTCTCTATCCCCCAATATTTAGGGTATTTATGATTGCTGCCTTATATTTACTTTATGAATTGAAGTATTATTTCCATTATATATATGCATAGTATAACAAGTAAGGAAAGTCTAAAGTCGGGCGGAGCCGACTCTATGATACACTCCACTTTCAATCTGAATACTATTTAATTCGGTGAAAAAATGAAAACGGGAAGGATTTTTGTATCCGGTAAATGTATGTGTTTAACAAAAAAATGTTAAACCGGAAAGGACATTTGTATGGGGGTATATTGAAACCTGGAGCGAAATAGGTGATATATAATATGTATAGTTTGGCCAAAATCGGTTAAACAAAACCGAAAATCTGAACCGATCTTAGCCACTTTCACACTAGGTTTTTTACTTGGATTATAAGCTGTTGTGCCAAATTTAAAGAAAATCAAGTACAATATGTGGTTTCTAAAGCGGCAAAAGTCAAATCGGGAGCCACATTTGTTTGGGGGCTATATCTAAATCTGAACCGATCTTACCCAATTTTTGCATAGGTGTTTCTAGTTGGATTGTAAGATGTTGTGTCAAATTTAAAGAAAATCGAGTATAATATGGGGTTTCTAGAGCGGAAAATGTCAAATCGGAAGCGACATTTTTATGGGGGCTATATCTAAATCTGAACCGATTTGCCCCAAATTAAATAGCGTTCGTCCGTGATCCACAAAACTTGCTTGTGCCAATTTTTGTAAGATCGGACTATAATTGCGACCTCTAATTTGATTACAACAATAGATGGACGGACAGACAGACGGACATTGCTAAATCGACTCAGAAAGTGATTCTAAGTCGATCGGTATACTTAACAATGGGTCTAACTCGCTTCCTTTTGGGTGTTACAAACAAATGCACAAAGCCATAATATTCTCGTGGAGTGTATACAAATATTGGTAGCCTTGGCTTATTAATTAAATTTCTGATTTTCATGCATTTGAAATTTGTTGCGGACTTTCCTCTTGTAGCTTGAAAGCACCACAAAGAAAATAAATGTTATAGCTGGCGAAATGGGTCAGAAATGGATAAAATATGGTACCAATGATACGACAACAGCTAGAATCATGAAATTCGGTGTATACATCCCTCTAATTGCATAGACACATAAAATATTATAGTAGTAGATTTTAAACAGTGCGCATAAGTATACATTGTAGTTTGAAATAGTAATCAAATATGGTAATGTGCATAAACATATCACAATTTTCGTAATATGGTTCTGTACTTCTATGTAGACATCCTTTAATCTGCTGGTAATACTGTGGAATGCACTCCATGGTGGAGGGTATATAAGATTCGGCCCGGCCGAACTTAACGCCTTCTTACTGGTTTTTTTTGCATACGACCGTTAATGTTTTAATGTTTAAAATACACGTACATGATAATATTTAAAGGAGAATGGTGCAGGTAATTCATATATATTTGAAAAAATTAAAAATATGAATAATATATGAACTATTAAATGATAAAAAGTATGTACATAATTAAGAGAGTGTTATTCATGATGACAACTGAACCAACATTCAATTGTAAATTGTGCGGTGACAAGCCACGCACATCCAATGAATTAAAAAACTCAATTGATAGTAGATAATAGCTGATTGCTTCGTCTTCGTTTGTTACACTATCGATAGATTTGAAGGAATGCAGCGAACCAACGATTTGATTTTGAATTGTGCAGGATAAGTGATCCACATCCTTGTCCTTTGCCGCTAAAATTGCTCTTTCCCTCAACCAATCGTTCGAACCAATTTGCTTATTGCGTTTGTGTTGTATTCACGTACACGATGCAATTCTCGTTCGAAAGCGTCGTACGAGTGTTGGTTCAGTGAAAAAAAAAAAAAAACCGGAGATAACATTCCTAACCTGACTAAAAAACTGCCGCACATGAGATAACACATGTCTCCTATCAAAACCATCTCTTCATTCATATCAAGATGGAGATTCTCTGAATGGACACGAACTCGATGCAAAATGTCTTCTGACATGTCATCCTTGTACTTGTCCCACAATTCAATAATGTGTGTATTTGACTTGGAGATGCAGTTGCTTCAGCGATTTCGTGTTCCAATGCGTATCGATTTCAAGCAAATTGGCTCCTGACGTGCAGCACGGAATGTTGGCAACACTACACCATTGACATTTCGAAGTGACTCAAATGATGAGTCGCAAGTAAAAGCATTCATCATTCTTTGGATGAACTGTATAAATGCGGCCAAGAGCTTCAGTAACAGTCGGATAGCGCTCGTAAATGGGAAATGAGAATATACACCAAATCGGTGCTCCGTTTCTCGCAGTTTATTTCATTACGCCGACCTTCTTGGATTGAATCTGCGTTCATCAATAATATCTGCGCCAAATGAAGTCATTTGAAAACATCCGTTATATTTCTGAGTGTTCGATAGAAAATGCAGTAATTCTGGTCTTTCGCCATGAAGCAAAGAATGTAATGGCTCTTGTAGTAACGACAATGGTGGTCATTTAACCTTGCCACTGAAACAGCACAAACCAGGCTTTTCTACCATGAACTTCAATGCACCTTAACAAAAACGTCATCTATCATGAATATGGCGTCGTAAAATCACTCCATACAAAACGGCGATGTTTCGGATATTTCCTTGTGTATTCTTCTTGTTTGGCCGGCGACCAATCCGAATTGGTGCGAATCATCAAAATCGGTACATGTGTTCTTGAGTTATAAGCGTAGTAACTAACGCCACTCTCTTTTATATATAGATTAGTTAATAAATATATAAAATTTATTCATTATTGTAAAACAGATTGTAAATAAATTAATTACAAAAAAACTGAACTACACGAAAGGAAAGGAAAGGTGGGAGGAAAGAAAGCTTTCTTGTGTTATGTTGTTGGTCGCGGCGCGGATTTTATTTGTTTTGTTAATTGAGTTATTGGGCTATTATTTTTATGGATTTTTTTTCTCGTTCCTCTTCGCTTATTTTTAGAAGGTCTATTGAAGGCCTTGCAAATGGAAAGCAAGGGGAAGGTGTTTTCACTTTCTCTCTCACATTCATCTTCCCTTCTTTTAAGAAGGCCTGTTATAAGCCTTGCTAATAGAAGCTATGGGAAGGTATAGACATTCCACTTCGCTTCTCTTTAGAATGTCTGTAGAAGGTGTATCATGTTATATATATATCGCCTGTGTGCTGCCGTTGTAAAAACTCGAACGTAGAAGCAGGATTGCCACAAATCTTTTTCACTACGTCCAACCAAATCTGAAAAAGTCCCTAATAACCTTTTCTCACTACATGGGAAATCAATCGATTTTAGCTCAAGGTCGATTTATAAATGTGAGATTCCATACAAATTTGATATTTGTAAATCGACCTTGTCATTTCACGCTGAAATCGATTGATTTCGCATGCGGTGTGAAAAGGCTGTAAGTAAGAATTAAATTCAGTGTATGTTGTTGCATTTCAGTCCGAAACATATTTATTGATCTTCCGTTTACAATCCGGCATCTGGCACATACATATCAAATTCACATAATTCTGAGAAGTTATAGCAAAAGTGCACTAAAGTAAAATAGGAGTTTGTTCCAGCAACGACTGGGTCACATATACAGTTCTGGCAACCCTACATTGTCTCTCGACGTGCTTCGGGAGTGGGAGTAAAACAAAAGAGCAAGTAAAAACAAAAACAGGTTTTATAAAACGCTATCAGTTTTTATCAATTTCTGTTGTCGCTCGGTTGTAGTTTCTACTTCTGGAGTTTTTATTATTTTATTATTCATTGAACTAAAGAAAAATAAAAAATAAATATTTTTAAATGAAGCTTATATTGTTATCATTTTTAGCATTTTCAATTGCGTTGCGTAACAACTTCGAAAACCTTTAACAAACCTTCTTCATCTTAAGCCCTTCTGGAAGGCCTTATAGCAGGCCTGTGCCTCAAAGGCTTTCATCAGATCTTCTTTTCGAGATCTTCTGGAAGGCCTTCCTGTAGGAAGCGAGTGTGGAAGGCCTTACCTCCCAATCTCACGCAATGTTAAAAGGAAAGGAAGATGGAACGTCGATGGAAGGCATCCGGGTACTGTAGACAGGCCTGACATAAGGCCTTCTGCCGCTGGGAAGTTTCTAAAAACAAAACTTCCAAGAAATGTAACCATTTTAAATCGTTGGTCTCCAAAAAGACGACAACATTTCACAGGTGCAGAGTTATTTTATTTTTTGAGAAAATATCATAATTTGTATATATTTAATATCTTTCATGAATCATTCTCAGTTCTGTGACCCCTAGAGTGCTGAAATTTTGTGTGACTAGATCCAGTTGTGTGAGTTAATAGTTGTATCCTGCTTAGACAATATACAAATGGGTGGGATTTGAAAGATGGGGAAATTTTGTAAAATTATACGTTTTCTTTAAAATTTCTTAGCACAATAGTAAAGAGAGTTTACAAAAAAGAAATATCCATTCGTCAAATACCGACTTAAGTCGAGAAAACGGAAATTTTATATTTTTTCTAGTTTTTGTGTTGTTGGATTAGTGAGCGATTTGATTGATTTTCTATGTATTATTAATTTAGTACATTCAAATTCCAACTATTCGATTAAATAATTTCTTCTTACGAAGGAAGTTTTTTGTTTGGCAATGGAAAGGAGGAGAATCACACTCAACCAAAAATCAATTTGACATTTCTTCCTTTTAGTTTTTTTCGTTTCATTTCTTTAGTATCTCAGGGAAGTACCTTGATTATAATTAGTACATATATTACCGATCACGAGAAAAATCAGTATGAAAGCTAATTTTAATTTTACCGTTTGTTTTTTTTTTTTTTTTGCCTGGCGAAGCGGACGGCGGTTCCGCTAGTAGTACATAAATAAGGTTAATTTCATTTTAATCTAATTATAATGCCTACTCTCTATTTTCAAGATATTGCGAAATAATTTTGCATAGATATTTTGGCATATTAGCCGATACTATTTTATATAGAAGCCCATTGTGCCACACAGTGCCGAAGGCTTTTTCAATATCTAATTACATTAGACCTGTGGATTTTATCTGCATTTTGTTGAGAATTATTTTGTTTTTAATACGACCAATTTGTTGAACTGTATTGTGATCTTTTTTTGAACACAAACTAGTTTTCAGAAATTATATTTGTTTCGGAAGTGAAGTTTAGAATTCTGGTGAGAATTCATTGTTCGTAAAGTTTTCCCAGGTTGCTAAGAAAACTGATTGTCATGTAGCTGGATGGTTCATTCGGAGGTTTGTTTGGCAATGGCAACCTCTTGGGGAAATAATTGAGCAGAATACAACTATTAAATAGAAGAACCAGCAGTTGAATCACCTTTTCCGGGAGCTTTTTAGAATACTATTTGCAATATTATCAAGACCTGGAGCCTTCGAAGTTTTCAGCCGAGAAAGTATAAAATAGATTTCTTGGGCAGTAATTAAAACTAATCTATCGGTGACGGGATCTCCGGATCTAATACACGAAGCGGTGATATTTACTTCACGATCTATCGACTGCGTATAATTTGTTGTAAGCTCGTGCAATTTATTAAAATATCTGCTAGTAATTCAGTTTTTTCTGCTTATTTGTTATTACCAACCTTTACATCATAACGAGCGACTAATTTTCCAAAAACGTTTGTCTCCGGGTCTCATGTTCTCAAGGTGCTTATGTAATGAAGGAGCTAAAGCAATAAATGCTCATTGTTTCTGATGATGTTAATTACTTAGAAACTGGATGTACTGGTTGTAGAGGTTACAATTAAAACTATTTTGGGAACAATGTCGTTTTCTCTTGAACATTTTTCTTTGGGCTATTAAGTACAAAACATCAGGTGATAATGAAAAGGATTTAGTATTGCGAACAGACGTTGATACATTTCTTGCTGCAAGTAGGAGTTTAGTGAAGTTATCAATTTCCTTATCGATAGATACGCAGGTGCTTTATCTTTCTACTGTTAAATCAATACGTTCTATATATTCACGGAATAAATTCCAATTTGTATGTTTGTACTGTATTTAGGGGTGTTTTCCTTTTGTAATTGAACTAATATAGAAAATATAAAAGGCCGGTGATCTGATGGAAGTTCGTAATCTATTGCTGTAACAGTCATTGAAAATGACATGTTGCTTATAATTATATCGACGGTTGATGGACTGCTAGATTGGCGATGATGATATAAGGTGATTATTCGGGTAATAAATATAGATATTCGATGGTGTTGCAGATTATTAAGGCTGTTTCCGGCCAAGTTCCAGGAAGTATGTTTTGCATTTAGATCACCCAGTACTATATAGTAGAGTGATCAAACCCGAGACTAAAAACCGGGTCATCCGGGTTTTTCATCACAGACCGGCCGTCGGGTTTTTTAAAATCGCGATATTTAGAAAACCGGGAATCCCGGGTTTTTTATGTCGGTCTCAACCGTTTTTCATAGTACTGAAAAACAACTTTTTCGGTGGGACTTTGTTTATAAAATGCCACTTTTAATATTATCACGAGCCTCACATAACGCATTTTATTAGGGGCAGCAAATTAATTAAAAAACTTTACGAACACAGCAAAACTGTGAGTCTAAAATGGCGAAGTTCGTCCTAGGTTTCACAAACATTTGTTATGGGCAGGAGAAAAATCGACGCCGTTGACCATTTGATTATTTTTAGAGGTGAGTTCAAGAGCGATATACGGTTTGACCCAATGAAAAATATTTTGCAGATCATCATTAAACAATCAAGTATTCATTTATGGGTATGACCGCAACATTTAGTCCTTGTAGATAATATGACGTTTATTTAGGTCAAAGTTATACGTGGTTCTATTTTTCATTTGCCGAATCCCGGGAAATTCGTACGGGAATCCCGCGGGAGAAACAGTAGAAACTTTCATCTATTTCGTTCCATATCTTTTCCATCATTTCTACTATAAAATTAAAAATTATGTACAATAATAACGCTTTTAATTAGGTATGTCAAATATTTCAGAATCTACCTGAAAATACCTGAAAAATATTGTATTAAAAAGGTAAAGATCGCTGTATAAAAAAGAATTTAAAGTTTTCGAACCGACAGGAAAAATAACTGGCAACTTTAACGTTTTATTTAATCTACTGACTATAAACCCTACATCTGTTGATTGTGAACGATCGTTCTCCGTCGCGTACACTTAGAAAAATAAATAAGAATAAATAGACGATCTGATGCATTGTCTACTTTTAATTACATTTACATGTTTGAATTTATCTCATATTGCACTTTTTTTACATGAATTCTGCAACAGTTTTGTTGTGAAGTAAATATTTATTTTACATTAATAAAATGTGAATGTTTTATTGAAAAAAAAAGAACAGAATTACCATGGTAAACAATATGTTGACGATTTCCCGTGCTGTCCCGGGATCCCGGGAAATTGAAAGAATAATTCCCGTTTCCCGGGAAATAAAAAGTAGCGGAAAATGCGAACCTTTTGGACGTTTTTGTGAGGACATAGCTTTGAAAGCGTATTGATATCGTTGGTATCGTCTGAAAGATTGATGAGCTCCTCTTTGTGAATATAAGTGAAGACTGAAAGGTCCTTGTATTTCAAGTAGTCTAAAAATGCGCATAATTCTTGAATTTCGTTTCAATTATATGATTTATTTTCTTATTTTTTGTATTATTTATTTTATAAGATATCAGAATTGCAGAATGGGGTAATTGGTTCAGAATTTATAACTGTTTTTCAAAATGATTACCTATAACAGCAAGACAGAATTTGTAATTTTTATGTATTCTAAACAAATATTTTGGGAAAAATAGTTGTAGGACGAAAACTAATGTTGGGGTTTCTATATATACTTAAAATTATAAAATATATTTTTGAAAAATCGCCAAATGATTTTTTTGGGATTGGACCAAAATGTTCCTCAAGCTAAACAGGAATGTTTGGAGTACAGTTGGAAAGATTCCAATGCGCTGAATCTGATTATGGCATCACAATTATCCTATCCCCAAGGACGACTATGTACAATGGATCAACATTTTGAGGAATTACTTATTATAATTAGTAATTATAAATTATTATAATGAAAAATTTCCCCATTTTTTACTGTTTCAAGAAAAATACGATCCAACTGGTTTTTTATAAAAAGAAAACCGGACAACCGGGTTTTTTTGAAATGACGGTTTTCGAAAACCCCACTCACTCTACTATATAGTCCATATTGTCGGGAGTGAGCTCGTCTATATCATTAATGAAGGATTGTGCAAACACTTTTCTTTGAAAAAGTTTCAATGAGTCTTGTACTGGCAATAGGTAGAAGTCTGTGACGGATTCTTTTACGAACAAGTATAGCTACACCATCGTGCGAGTATTTATTAAAAATTGGCTTATAGTGTTTTAAAAAAACGCTCCATTTAACCCTGCTGTATTTATATTTTTCTTTGTTAAAACATTCCCAAGTTGATTTAATTGAGCGTAACATGTGATGCCGTTTGCATTCCCTTGCAAGACATTTATTGTTTCCACATTATTTAAAATCATAGGCATATTTAAGGAGTATTTGTTTTATTAGTATTTGTTGCACTTTCGAGGTGCATCTGCTTAGGTCGTCAAGTGCTGTGGCGAAAATGTTAAATAGTTCGTCTATATTAAGAAGATGTGAACTAGCATTTTTTAACGTGCCAGCATATGATTGTTGTTGGTTTGGTAATGCGGTGCATTGCGATGGGAGTTGTTTGTATGCACGTGTGCATTTGTTTGTCTGGGGCGTACATCCGTGGCCCGCTTAGACTTTCTGTCTAATTTCAAGATATTTTAGACGCAGTGGACATCTTACGTCACCAGCAGAGTGGTCCGTTCTTACCTCACCGGCTTCTTTGCAGTTAAAAAATGTGAATACTGCTAGTTGTTTCTTGTCCTTTGTAAAGGGACATTCGCTGGACAAATGCGACTTTGCATAAGACATACATGCCGTTACACGACTGCAATGATCACATCCGTGGCCATACATCAGGCAGTTCCAGCACTGAGTAGGCCTATCCAACTTTTTGAGGTTGTGCTTTTTCCATGTAATAATTACATTGCAAACCGATCTAATATTGTTTTACTGATTTGGCTAAATGACTTTCGTTTAATTGGACTTTGCTATACTTAGTTTAAAGTGAGGTTCACTGTTGGAGAGAGGATATAAGTTTTAAGATCATCCATGATTTCGGTAGTATCTATTTAGTTGCACCTACAAGTTCGACTTTGCGCCTTTTGCAAAAGAAAATAAAACCTGGGTATCACACCCCATCTCTTTTTATCCCCACAGAGGTCTCGTGGTATATGTACGTACGTAACGATATAGTGTTTCAGAGCCAGCATAACTTAAACTCTAAAAATCCAGAATTTAACTCGCTTTGGGTTAAATTCAAGATTGGAACACACGTACTACATTTCGGATTTCCAAGCGCGGAAAGGGAGGTATCCCTAAATGGCTTCGACGCTCTTTCCGACTCAATCAGGATTGTCCTGACAGTGAAATCGTGGTTACTGGCGATTTCAATGTCCATAATTCCTCTTGGCTTGCCCATTCGAGTCACATAACACCGGAGGAGCAATACGCCGACCTTTTTGCCGCGCATAATGATTTGACGCAACTAGTGAAAGAACCGACTCACATTCCGTGTGTCCAAGGGCAAAACCTAAATGTTCTTGATCTTTTTCTAACTTCACACCTCTTAGTAATTCGGATAATTGTATTGTTTCAGCAAACTTTTCGTATTCCGCTCTTCGTGTCGCTTCGACCCCAACCCGAACAATTTATATATACGAAAAGACACGTTGGGCCGAGCTCAACAACTTTTTCCAGCATTTCAATTGGAAGCTTTGCTTGCTAAACGGAGAAACGGCGATGCTGCTGTTGAAATGATCGAAAATAGTATCTTGATTATATACGAAAAGACACATTGGGCCGAGCTCAACAACTTTTTCCAGCATTTCAATTGGAAGCTTTGCTTGCTAAACGGAGAAACGGCGATGCTGCTGTTGAAATGATCGAAAATATTATCTTGATTGGAATGAAGTCATTTAATCCAATTAAAGTTATTTCGGATAAACCATTTAATACAAGTTGGTTTAACCAGACATGCAAGACTGCTGTCAGATCCAAAGAGGAAGCGTCCAAGAAATGGCATTTGAATAAAAATGCCACCACTGAACGCTACGCAAACAGACAAGAACCATGTGTGCCAGGGTACTTAGACGTGAAAAGTTTCTGTACGAACAACGTCTTCGTTCGGAAGTTCTTTCTTCTCCCAGGGAAAGTAAGGGCTTTTGGACATTTGTAAAAAGAGTAAAGGATAACTCCTCATCTATTCCAACTCTTGTTTGTTTGTTGTTTGTAAGGAATTCATCCTTGCCGGAAAGCAATCAACCACTCCATGTGATCGAAAATGTATTAAGTTCCATGCCTCAGATATTTTTTCGAACACGTGGAGCTAAAAGGGTTCTCGCAAATCTCGACATAAAAAATCTCCGGGCCCGGATGGCATTTCAGCACTTGTCCTATATAAGTGCTCTTCGACGTTTGCCCGTCCTTCGTCAGAGATCGCACTATACGTGTTGTTGTAGATGGGTTCTCATTCGACGTGCATAGGTTAACTGCAGGAGTACCCTTCTTCTTATTTTCATCGACGACCTCTTGGATCGGACTTCGAATCCAATATACTCATTTGCTGATGACAGCAACCTCTGTCATTCATATTCGATCATAGACCAAGTCGTCAAGAAATCCAAGACAAGAGGCGTTTGATGGATGAGCCACTCAGCCAGGATTTACTGGCCATTTCCGAATGGGGTCAAGTTAATAGTGTAGATTTTAATGCACGTAAGACCCAGTGCTCCCTGTTGTCTCACAAGCGATTCGCTAATCCTACGGTGTCGTCGATTTTAATGAACGGTCTAGATATTGAGCAATCAGATACTCTTGATGTTATATGCGTGAACATACAATGCGATGTTCGTTGGACAAAACATGTATTTGAAGTGTCGAAAGAAGCATTTAAGTGTCTAGGCTTCTTAAACCGTTGTTAGAAATACTTCACTCCCCCTGATCTTCTCAATATCTACACTACTTACATCTGACCAAAGATGGAATACAACTCCCATATATGGTCGGCTGCTCCAGCTTCATCACTGGAGCTCCTTGACCGTGTCCAGAGGAGGGCGATGGTGTTGATAGGTGGCGGTAGGATATCCAATTCTATTGTTTCTCTTGAAAATCGTCGTAATGTGGGTTGTGTGTCCTTGTTCTACCGCTACTTTCATGGTGTTTGTTCTTCGGATATTCGTGATCTTATACCGCCCGTGAGAACGTTCGGTAGAGATACGCGACGTTCCAGCAATTCTCACCCATTTTTTTCAATTGGACATCCGACCGCACCACATTTTATAGAATGAAGTCGTTCTTCGCCCGCACTATCCGTATATGGAATCGAATTCCGGCAGATATCTTCCCAGCTAATTATGATATTCAGAAGTTTAAAACAAATGTCAACAAACACTACTCCCTCTTTCCTCCTTCCAATACCGTATCTTCCTTCCGCCAACGCAATGCGCTGCATTCATTGGGGACATCCCCTGAGTGTTGGTTCAGTGAAAAAAAATATATACTTAGCTTTTATTAAAAGACTAGTCAAAATATAAAAAACAACGTTGTGTTATAATGAAATGGGATCAATTCAGAATATACACATTTTATGGTACAAAACTATAAAAATATAAATAAAAAGAAAAATTTAATGCAATGTACAACTATATGGTATATATGGTACTATAGTAATAAAATATATAAGGTCGACTTCACTTTTTCACACTAAAAAGTCGATTAGTCGACACTACATTCATATGACATTGGAGAACCATAAAATTAACTAGTTGAACATTGTCGAAATTTTATTTTATTAATAAAATAGTATTATTCTTTTTATTGTTTTATACCTTTAGTTACAATAACAAAGCTGTATTATTTTTGAGTATATGTTCGCTAGTCATGGTGGCGTTGTTCATCATACATAATTATACTGCTAGTTGCTAGAAATGTTTCAACAACGTCAACTAACGTGTTTCTTAGTGTAGTCCACGCATAAACACTTATTTATTTTGTAAGCGTCCATAATCATTTATCAACTTTTTGTATGCGTGCGTGGAAGTACTTATTTATTTACCATCTCTTTATAAAATTAATTAAAAAGGATCCGATAAATAACCCCACCCAAAGAAGTGAAAGAGATGTTCAACTTGTGATTCGGAAGTAGTGAAAATTGGTATCTTCACCAATGAATGAAATAAGCAAACATTTTTAAACTGTTAAAATTATACAAAATTAAACATTGTTTATTTATAAAAGTAATAAAAAACAAAAAAGGTTTTTCCCGAGCCACGATTCGAACCATAGACCTTCTGGGTGCAAAGCGGACACCTTACCTCTGTGACACCATACTAAAAATTCGTTCCCATTCACTTGTGAAAATTCTATTCGTAAAATGTTTCTCGTTGTTAACATTTTTAGAAGTTGTTTAAAGGAACTTCCTCAAAAGCTGGGATGTTATATACCACTTGCAAAAACAAAATCAAATTCTGACTCTCAATCATTTTTAGTAACTGATCTAATGTTTTTAAAACAGAGAATATGTAGATAATTTCAAGTTTGGTTTTGCATTTGATGTTTTATGTACGCATTTTTATGTTGATTGTCAATAACTACACATAACAGCTTTCTTTTTATACCTACCACCATTGGATGGTGGCATATTTATTTTGTCATTCCGTTTGTAACAACTTGAAATATTGAACGGAGACTCCATCTATATATATAAAAATGGAGTGACTGACTGGTCAGTCCCCAGACCAAACGGCTAGAGCTAGAATCATGAAATTTGGTGTGTACATTTCTCTTACAGTGTAGAGGAAATTCGAACTTTTAATGGGTAAAAAGGAATAAAAATGGTACCAATCAAGTGGATGAAGCTGGAATCATAAAATTCGGTGTGTACATACCTCAAAATGCTTAGAAACGCAAAATGAACGAATTTTTCGAAATTCGTACTTTTAAAGGGTATAAAAAAGGTATCAACAACACGGCTGACGCTACAATTATGAAATTGCGTAGATGAGTGATAACAAGGAATTTTCCTAAATTTGTACTTTTAAATGGGTTTACAATGTATCACCGCCCTGAACAAACGATTGGGCCTAGAATTCTGAAATTTGGAATGCATTTTATTTTAGCGAAATTTGTACTTTTTATGGTGGAATTGGGTAACAAGGGATATTAACGGTACCAATCATGAAATTCGGTTTGTACATGCATAGAAACACAAAATTAATGGATTTGTATCCCGATGGTACCTACAAAACGGCTGAAACATTAACGGATTTTTCAAAATTTATACTTTTAAGTAGAAGTTGGAACAGGTACCCACCAAAGTATCGAGTTAGGTATATACATAATTACTGCAATACATTTGGATTGTATAGAATGTGTACTTTAAAGGGGGGAGCGGATCAAAAGTGGTTCAAATGGTACCAAGCAAATTGGGGTGTCCATTTCTCCGAGTACGTAGACGCACAACATAAATTATTTTTTTTTGGAAATTTGTACGTTTAAGGGCGCAAGCGGCACAGAAATAAGTAAAAATGGTTCTTACCAAAAATTTTAGTAACATAAAGTCGACCATATGTGTGGAAGTTATATTAGTTTTATTTTGACCAAAGCTTATGTCAATTTGCGTGGAAAGTACCAGAAGGGATGTGACAATATCGCCCATACTCTGGTTTGTGCAGCATATATGTAAATATTGCTAACTATCATATTCAACAGTATTCCGATCATCCGTATAGAAGTTATATAACGTTTAATTTTACGTATGTATGTAAGGGTCGTTTGTGTTGGAATATGGACTATACGTGTGCGTATCATAATTTGTATATCAATACTTATGTTTAAATCACTCCTTCAGTGAGTTACACTTTTTCTATCTCAAATAATATCTACGCTCCTACTCTGTAGTGAGAGTATAATTTTTTTGTAAGAAAATTGTTTCCAATTTGTGCCTATAAATTAAACTATTGACTATGTGTAAATGGATGACACAATATTTTCCTATTTTCTGTCTAAAAGTACAAATTTCGAAAAATTCATTTGTTTCGCGTCTACACAGTCAGATGAATTCATACACCCAATTTCATGATTTCAACTTCAGCGGTTGGTTGGTACCACTATTTGACGTGTCTACGTCATTATAGGGATGTACACACCGAATTTCATGTTTCTAACTGTTGTCGTATCATTGGTACCATTTTTATCCCTTTTTGTCCCACTTCACCCGCTAAATCTTTTTTGTACTTTTTGGTGTTTTCACGTTAGTAGAGGAATGTGCGCAACAAATTTCTATTGTATAAAAAGCAGAAATTTTCAAAAAAAAAAAAATGCTTAAATAATCTAAATATTAGGGGGTATTTAAAGTCCTTGTTAGGGAAAATATTTTCCCTCTGAACCGATTTCGAACACTTTCAGTCCCAAGTGCCCTGCAACCATAAGACACAATTAGCGAAAATTTGAACATCTTAGTTCATTTCGTTCGGCAGCTAGCGTGCTTTCAACAGACAGACGGACATGGCTATATCGTCTAAGAATTTTACCACGAACCAGAATATACATGGAGTCTCCGATGAATATTTCAAGGTGTTACAAACGGAATGACAAAGGGTATAAAAACGCCTCGTTGTGCCCAATTCATTATTGGCAACAAAAAAGTACTTAAAGCATCCAATAACGAACAAATTTACCATCTAGCACAGTGAAAGTGAAAAAGTGCTAGAGTAGCACTAAATTGACAACTCTATAAATATGACAGCTATGTGCACTTGTATGAACGTGTTAAAAGTGACAAGAGCCTCTGAACCGCTGCATAATTGACTATGGTCTCGTCATTGGGACTTGCCACAAAAGACGTTGTTGTTAACTTTTCTCACCTTTGGTGTTTACTCTGTACTATGTTCATTGGCTATTCACTCTTTTCTCACCATCGTATACAAACACGTTTAAAGTACTTTATATTTTGGTAGTATAGTAGACTTGTACATAAATGCATATAAAATGTTGTTTTATTAATTGAATGTTTACCTTAAAGTGTTAGTTGCAATAAAATCGTAGGGGTCATAAAGCATACAGTGATGGCACTGTACTGTTACTTAATACAAATTCAATAAAGATCCAAATATTATTATAACGAAATTCCATGAAAACAACACACCTGTGCAGAAGAGACAGCATATACTTATTTATATACCCTCCACCTTAGGTGTTGCAAACGGAATGACAAAAGGAATATACACTTCATATTCATTTTGTCATTCCACCTTGAAATATTCAACGGAGACCCCATAAAGTATTTATATTCTGGATCGTGGTAAAAATCTAAGACATGTCTGGTATTTTCCGAAAGAATTGGGTTCAACATTTCCACATAGATATGTAGATCGCTTGGAATGATATAGTCACATTTTTAGAAAATTTCCGTTTTATATGCACTTGACACTTGAAGATTGCTGTCTCATTTTCACTTATTGATTAATATTATAATAACGAAGCACCACAAATTATTTAAAACAGTACGTATAAGTATGCTTTTTAATTTGAAATAGTAAACAAATAATCTCTAATCTGCCGGCAATACTGCGGAATGTACTCCGTGGTGGAGAATATAAAGGATGGTTAAATTTTAAGGGCCGATGTTGATTTTGAATAAAGCACAAATTATTTAGGAAATTATTGTCATTTCTTCTTATTATGATAATATTGGTATGGTTCAATTATGTATGGAACAAAATGTCGGTCAAATGGCCTCCGCGACCTCGACGGCACACCTCCATCCGATGGTCCAAATTTTCGATGAGGCATTGAATTGTTGCTGGCTCATCGAATCTTGAATTGTTCACATGATCTTGGCGGCCAATTCACATAGCCACCACGTGAGATAACACGGCCATTGAATTTGTCGCGCAAAAGAACCATCGTTTCTTTAGCTGTGTGGCAAGTGGCACCGTCCTGTTGAAACCACATATCGTCCACATCCATAACTTCCAATTCGGGCTATAAAAAGTTCGTTATCATCTCACGATAGCGAAGACCATTCACAGTAACTGCCTGACCGGCCTCATTTTGGAAAAAATACGGCCCGATGATGCCGCCAGCCCATAAACCGTACCAAACAGTCACTCTTTGCGGGTGCATAGGTTTTTCGACAATCACTCTTGGATTATCATTCGCCCAAATGCGTCAATTCTGCTTATTTACAATCCACTGAGGTGAAAATGGACGATTAAATTGACCAAAAAATCACGATGTGCACGATATGCATTTTGATGTGAACGCCCATTTTCATAATATGCCTGAATAACTTTAACGCGTTGCTCTATTGTGTATCTTTCATGGTTCAAATTGAGTTAATCTGAAATTGAGAAATGTCAAATGATGAATTCAACATCGGCACTTAGAATTTAACTACCCTTTATAAGATTCGGTTTGACCGAATTTAACACCTTTTTATTTGTTTCCTTTTAGAATTGAAATTTTAAAAGTATACAAAAAAGCATTTATGTACATACTAGAGCCCCACCGATGAAGATACTTCAGGCCCAATGATATTGGGCCCAAATTTTAATAATCGGCCGATGGATTGATTGTAAATCTGTAATAGCATTTTCAGACTGCATGTGAAACCAAGCGATTTCAGTTAGAGGTCGATTATTTTGTATGACGTATTTTACAATAAATGGTTTAACATAATCACTTTTTTCATACAAAATATATTTATCACGCAAGTTTAGGAAATAAGACAATTTTTCAATGAAAGCAGACGATCTGTTAGAAATATATATATAAAATATTCGGCTATTAGCCCTTTCTATGTCGAATACCGAATAACAATTTTTGACCGAAGCCGAATATCGGGATCTATTAAAAACAATATATACATTGAAAGAGAACCAGTATAACAACTTTGATTACAAAAACTGATTTAAAAATGATTAAAGAGATCAAGTTTGAAGTGTACTCATTCAATACAGTTTGTATTGAATGGTGTAGCGAGTTGCAAAGCCGAATCGAATTTTATTTGACAATCTAGCGGTTTCGCTTATTTTTTGTATGGATATTTTTATCCACCCTCCACCTTAAGATAGCGGTATAATACATTTTCCATATACACTCCCGCTGACTTGAATAGCCACCATAATCACAATAAATAACGTACACTGTACATATCGGACCAGTTTTACCCTCCACCTCCAGGATGTAACACCTTGAAATATCGACCTGGGTCCCTATAAAGTATTATATGTTCATGATCGTCCTAAAATTCTAAGACGATCTAGCCATGTCTGTCCCCCTGTTGAAAACACGCTAGCATCTAAACAAAATGAGGTAGATCGTCCAAGTTTGACTCAAATGTGTCTTATAGTTGTAGGTCGGTTTGTATTGAAAGTGGGTAAATCGGTCCACAGGGAAAATTTTTTTCCTCATAAGGACTGAAAATACACCCTAATAACCCTTAATATTTAGAGTATTTAAGCATGTTTTTGAATATATATCATATATTTACTTGATATTTGGAATGCACATTCCTCTGATAGCATAAACGTTTACCAAAAAGTGATTCTAATTTGAGTAGATACATAATATAAAATGTTTTCCCAAATTCGTAATTTTAAATACCAACCAAACGGCTGCACTGAGAATATTGAAATTCGGTGTATACATTCCTCCGACAGCGTAGATACGCAAAATAGAAGATTCTTAAAAATTGCATGCTTCAAGGGATAAAATGGGACATAGGGATAGAAATGGTTCAAATCAATCGCTTACAGCTAGAACGATGAAATTAGGTGTGTACAATGTACACTGTACATCCCTCTAATTGCGTCGACACATATAAGAAAGGGATTTTTCGAAATTCGTTCTTTTAAGGGGTTAAAATGGGAAAAAAGATAAATGGTACCAACAAAATGGCCGCAAATAAAATCATAAAATATGGTGCACACATTCCTCTGATTGCATAGACACGCAAAGTAGTAAGATTTTGCAAAATGATTTTTTCCAAATTCGTACTTTTAAGAGGTAAAATGGACATAGAGAGTTAAAAATGTACCAACCAAACGGCTACACCTTGAATAATGAAATTCGGTGTATACATTCCGGTGTATACATTTCCAAAAGGATAAAATGGGAACAGAGGGATGAAAAATGGCAATGAAAATGGGCGAAATCGGTCCAGAGGGAAAAGTTTTTCACTATCAAGAATCGGAAAATTCGGTGTATACGTTCCTCTGACGTAGACGCGCAAAACAGAAAAATATTTCTAAATTCGTACTTTTAGCGTTAAATTGGGGAAAAGGGTTAAAAATGATACCAACCAAAGGATTGTAGCTGAAATCATGAAATTCAGTGCGTAGGCTCCTCTGACTGTGTGTGTGTGCATGGATATCACGCTGTCTAATCATTTTGATAGCCTAGGGAGTAGTCTTTACTCATCATCATTATTCTAAAACGGCATGATTCTTTCGGTACTATTTTCGAGCGTTTTATACCCTCAATTCATAAAAGTAATATATCAATGGGAAGCTCTTGCCACAGAGCAGTTCAGAATCACATTTTTGTATAATAAATATGTTTATTATTTTACATTTTAAAAAATCTAATTCAAAAATTCATTAAATAGAGAGATTTTACGGAAATCGTACTTTTAAATGTGAAATAGAAGAAAAATATTATCAATGCAACGGATAAAGCTGAAATCATGAAATTCGGTGTGTACATCATTCCAATTTAGTAGACACGTAAAATAATCGTTTTTAATTCACTTTGGCCTTGATTGGGTAAAACTCAAATCAAATTGGTATCACTTTAATCATGAAATTCGGAGAGTGCAGAAAGACATTATAAAGAGAATTTTCCATATTCGAACCTTTAGGGTCAACGTAATTTGTGGGATAAACATTAAAAAAATGCTGTAGCTATATTCATAAATTTCGAAAAAAATAGATTTTAAATGTGAAACGATGCAAAATGGGATAAAACAGGAACAAAAGTTGATAAATATTGGAAAAAGGAAAATTTATTTCATAAATTGATGTTTCTAAGGAAACTTGTGGAATGCATACCAAATAGGTTATGCTGTAAGTGGCAAACTTGGACTGTATTAAATTTATTGCAATTTCTAAGGAAATTGTAAGTTCCCTATTGATGTGTCTCCAAGTTATGGCTAAGGCAATAATTGATATTAATGATACTATTGATTGACACACAGGGATTGGGAATAAAAGCGTGATTTCAATTGTCAGAAACTTACATTTATTCAAAATAAAGGGGGAAAGGGCTGCTCCGAATGCTAATATATTGTAGTAGCGTTGTAATAAAATGTATGCTACATTAATTCTAACAGACAATTAAAGTTTAGTAAAGAATTCAAGTTCGAAAACCTAACCCTTCTTAATAATTATAATAACAGAAATGGATAATTCATTTACAATTCATCTATTTTTATGTATGGGGTTTAACTTTTAAGGCCTCCACTAATTGTTCCAGGACTTTTAATGCAACCTTTAAAATGACCTGGGGGTTGCGAGATTGTTTATGGTGGCGTTGTTGTTTATGTTGTAACCGTTGTGGACTTGGCTGATATTGACGAACTTGTTGACGATTTTTTACTTGTTGGTATGATATCGGCCTCTGTGGTGAATTTTGTCTTTGGTTTTTAATCATTTCGTGAATACCAGAGGTGTACCGACAAATGTAGTAGTAGGCCAAACAGTTTTGGCAATAGTTATGACTTTAAACACTCATTGTAAGAAACTTCTTGCAATAGCTCAATGAATGAAACCGCTGACACACCCGACATTTGGTTCTGGTTTCTGAAATGGTGTTTATCTGATTTTACTCCCGCTTCCCATAAACCTCCCATGTAGGGAGTATTGGGCGGGATAAAATGCCACTGGAAACCATTGTCAGTGTATTTGTCAGATATTATTTTGTGGGGAAGGCCTCTGCGTCCGGTTAATCGAGTAAATGCAGCCTGGAATGGAGCCGTTGAAAGTTCTGCGCATAGCTCGTCCAAAAATTAACGGGTTTAACGAATACAAAGAGCTTATCCTGCTCACATTTTGGGACTTTCTAAGAGAGGAATATTCTCCGTAGTAGTATGTTAATAAAATTAGATGATTTCTTATTTGCCGAAATTCAGGGTGTGTGATGGAAACCGATTTATATTTAATCGAATTTTCAGGTTTCGTTGAAATTCTGGAGTAGAATCTAAACATGTAGACAATCACTCGGATAGCCTTATTCCATCCTGAAAATCTTTCCAGTATTTATTTATCCTGAAATACCTCAACGTTTCGCATTTCCGGGAGATTTTCGTGTACATTCATGGATTTTGGCCATTCTTTGGGATTTTTATTAAGTCACGAAGGTCCATTCCACCATAATACATTACTCAAAAGGTCCTGAAGTACAACCTCGATATGAAAAATCTGATGGGTTGTCCACTGAACGAACATGCTTCCTTGAACAATTGCCAAAGTTACGAATAAGGAAGGGAGGACAAAATTTGTTTAACTAGCCTAGAGAGAACAGCCCCGCACAATTCCAACGGAGGAAGGCTGACTGGCTCTATTGGAGCCACTTTGGTTTTAGAAACAAAAATATGTGACTGCTGGTAAACAGCTGCGCAATAGGCCTTTTCAGAGGCACCACAAAACCCGTGAATTTGTGTTTGATACCTCGGACCACTTAAAATCCACCCAAAGATTGTAGCTTGAGCCATAAGAGTACTACCCACTTTTTTTATGCCGTTTAATAACATTCTTGGAAGAACAATGCTACTACTATTTGGCCCAAAGCACAGAAATCCTGGTGCGCTATATCTAGAAAACTTGACATTGACAAGCAAGAGAAGATCGTGTTTTCAGAGAACAACGTGAAATGACATAAATAATTCGAGTTGGAAGTTTTATTTTCTGTTGGAAGGACGAGTCGCTGTTGACGACGTTTTGAAATAAGACTTTTCTCCGATTCCTAGTCTAGAAAAGCGCGAGCTTTGAATGTTGAAATCATGACCGTTGGTATTAGAGTATTTTCTAATACCGACTCCATCTGCTGTGCGCTGCACGTTTGTGATTGTCTATGAGAATACGTAGCGGAATTTTAGGGCATCCCACGCCAAAACAAAATTTCCTGCACACAATTGATACTTCCTAACTATACCTCCTGCTTGTCCACGGACCTTTAGTCGAAGGTAACTTCTAAACGGGAGACAGTTTGGGATGATTCACGTAAACTGCCGTGAACAGATCCCGAAAAGAAGGCCATTCTTCGTAACCTTCGTAGAAGATTTCAGTGTCGCCTTGATGCAACCGGGTATTGAAACCGTGTTGAACCGTCGGGAGTGGAACTATGGGGAATAATTAGATCTCGTCGAAGATCCAAAATCGTCGATTTCCCCTATGAAATTCTTTCGTACAAGTTGTATTTTTACTTCGGACTACTACTAAATACTCCTCTGCGATCTTGTCATCAGGTTTTGTACAGCCCATGCGGTATGATTTCTGTGCGGCCAACCAACGATCATTCAGATCTTGGAGAGCGACCTCCAGCATGGAGTCAATAAGTACAGGGTTTTCCAACAAGAGGTGTTATTTTGGTATTCAAAGAAAAATACCATATTTTGAGATAAAAGATCGGATATTTATTTCATAATAAAGAGGAAGGTATGCCGTTAAAAATGAAAAACAACATCAGCCAAATGGCCACGCTTACAGGACCATATCCTCTTCATGAAATTTTCCATAACCAAATCGAAAAGTGGCTGCCCTATGTCCTCGATAGTCTCACGAATTCTATCTTTGAGGTCTTGAATCGACGCTGGGCTGTTGGCGTAGACCTTATCTTTCACGTGGCCCCAAAGGAAGAAGTCGCAAGGTGTTAAATCACAAGATCTCGATGGTCAATTGTGATCACCTCTTCGAGGAAACGGAAACGGTCCGGAAACTTTTCCCGTAAAAGAGCAATGATTTCGTTGCTTGTCTGGCACGTAGCGCCGTCGTCCATATCAATACCATCCAACTCCGACCATAAATTCACCGTAATTGTTGACCCAACCTCATTTTCGAAAAAGTAAAGTCCAATGACCCCGCCGGACCATAAACCGCACCAAACAGTCACACGATGAGGATGGATAGGCTTCTCAACAATAACTCTTGGGTTTTCCGAGTCCCAGATGCGACAATTTTGCGGTATTGCGGCCCGACAAGGTGCTTCACGACGATCCAAAAACGCTTTAGTTTTGCGAACTGTGACTGTGATTTTCACCATTTTTGTAGTGAATTTTAATAATTTCAATGCGTTGTTGAAGCGTATATCGTTCCATTTTTAGTAATGGCGTAGTTTCTACTTGTCAAATGCCAAAGAATAAAAGCTTCAAAAGTGACAGTTACCGAAATACCGGGAGATTCAAAATAACACCTCTTGTTAGAAAACCCTGTATAATGTGAAAGCTAGATTGATATAAGACATTTTAATTAAACTTCGAATCTCAGTTTCATGCAATGTGTGTGTTGACTGCTGGCCACTTAACTTTTTGTTATGTGGTCTCGTGTTCTTAGTGGAGATCAATATATCAAATATCAATATATCAAATATCAAAAATTAGAAACCTTGAGTATTTCCTTTGGTTTAAGTTCCCCTAATAGTTTTTAGTATTTAATGTTGTTGCGAGTGTTGTAAGAAAGCTTCAATATCTCTTAAATAACAACTACCTCTTTCTAAAGCGGTCACATTTTCCTCAAATTTACCACAAATTTTATTCATTTTAAGAGAAAATTAATATAACGAAATATATTATTGTATGAAGTAAAATTGAACTAATATTAAGTTCAAATGGTTTCTAATTTTTAGAGAAAATATCAATTTGAAATGAAGAAAAATTTCTTTAGCGTCATACAATTCATTTTAACTCTTGTTAGGTATCATTTTTTCTACTTAAATTTAGTAAAATGTTTACCGACTTTCTGAAAAAATAACTAATTGCTACGAAAAATATTTTTGCGTAATGTAATATTGATTGAACTAGAATCAAGTTCAGACCAAGTAAAAATGTAAAATTAATTTTAGAGAAAATCTTTCATACGGTGTTCAATTTTCCTCAATTTTTGTTCAATTTGACTTATTTTTCGGTTCACTTTTTTTGAGTGTAGATAAAAACCACAGGGTTACTTTATTATTTAGGGTTATTATTGTGGATGGCGTTGCATTATTGTATAACCGATCGAAAAGACCTTATAATCCCTACCCGCGGGCGATGTGACCAGAAATTTGACATTTAATACAAAATTAAATGTTAAAAATACTTAATCGCACCCCACTATAAAATAAGAGGACAGAGTATCGTATTAACAAAACAAAGGGCATTACGTTGAATTAAAAACTCTAGATGTCTTCGACGATACTCTTCAATAGAGAACGAAAATTTTCTCAAATTTTTTGGGTGCCCATTCCAAATTCCAAAATGATCGATCACAGACAAATGTAGTGAAACGTGGAAATTGAACCTGTGGATTTCTGGTGGATCTAGAAAAAATAAATCTACTACGGTAATGGTGGTGTACCAGAAGCAATCAGCCTATAAAATAGCAATGGAATAAATAGAAGAGGACACGTAAGAATTGTATAACACTAGATGAAATATGATCATAAAGAACTATCATATTCAATATTCGTTCAATCCTACCAAAACAAGTAGAAGTAAAGAGTGATTTTTTTGAGGTTAGGATTTTCATGCATTAGTATTTGACAGATCACGTGGGATTTCAGACATGGTGTCAAAGAGAAAGATGCTCAGTATGCTTTGACATTTCATCATGAATAGACTTACTAACGAGCAACGCTTGCAAATCATTGAATTTTATTATCAAAATGCGTGCTCTGTTAAGAAAGTTCAGAAAGAAAGAAATTGTGTTCAGCGACGAAGCTCATTTTTGGCTCAATGGGTACGTAAATAGGCAGAATTGTCGATTTTGGAGTGAATATCAGCCAGAAGCATTGCAAGAGCTACCAATGCATCCAGAAAAAGTCACAGTTTGGTGCGGTTTATGGGCTGGTGGCATCATTGGACCGTACTTCTTCAAAGATGATGCGAATCGTAACGTAACTGTGAATGGTGAGCGCTACCGTGAGATGATATCCAACTTTTTTTTGTCCAAAATGGAAGAACTGAACTTGGTTGACAGCTGCGCAATAGGCCTTTTCAGAGGCACCACAAAACCCGTGAATTTGTGTTTGATACCTCGGACCACTTAAAATCCACCCAAAGATTGTAGCTTGAGCCATAAGAGTACTACCCACTTTTTTTACGCCGTTTAATAACATTCTTGGAAGAACAATGCTACTACTATTTGGCCCAAAGCACAGAAATCCTGGTGCGCTATATCTAGAAAACTTGACATTGACAAGCAAGAGAAGATCGTGTTTTTCAGAGAACAACGTGAAATGACATAAATAATTCGAGTTGGAAGTTTTATTTTCTGTTGGAAGGACGAGTCGCTGTTGACGACGTTTTGAAATAAGACTTTTCTCCGATTCCTAGTCTAGAAAAGCGCGAGCTTTGAATGTTGAAATCATGACCGTTGGTATTAGAGTATTTTCTAATACCGACTCCATCTGCTGTGCGCTGCACGTTTGTGATTGTCTATGAGAATACGTAGCGGAATTTTAGGGCATCCCACGCCAAAACAAAATTTCCTGCACACAATTGATACTTCCTAACTATACCTCCTGCTTGTCCACGGACCTTTAGTCGAAGGTAACTTCTAAACGGGAGACAGTTTGGGATGATTCACGTAAACTGCCGTGAACAGATCCCGAAAAGAAGGCCATTCTTCGTAACCTTCGTAGAAGATTTCAGTGTCGCCTTGATGCAACCGGGTATTGAAACCGTGTTGAACCGTCGGGAGTGGAACTATGGGGAATAATTAGATCTCGTCGAAGATCCAAAATCGTCGATTTCCCCTATGAAATTCTTTCGTACAAGTTGTATTTTTACTTCGGACTACTACTAAATACTCCTCTGCGATCTTGTCATCAGGTTTTGTACAGCCCATGCGGTATGATTTCTGTGCGGCCAACCAACGATCATTCAGATCTTGGAGAGCGACCTCCAGCATGGAGTCAATAAGTACAGGGTTTTCCAACAAGAGGTGTTATTTTGGTATTCAAAGAAAAATACCATTTTTTGAGATAAAAGATCGGATATTTATTTCATAATAAAGAGGAAGGTATGCCGTTAAAAATGAAAAACAACATCAGCCAAATGGCCACGCTTACAGGACCATATCCTCTTCATGAAATTTTCCATAACCAAATCGAAAAGTGGCTGCCCTATGTCCTCGATAGTCTCACGAATTCTATCTTTGAGGTCTTGAATCGACGCTGGGCTGTTGGCGTAGACCTTATCTTTCACGTGGCCCCAAAGGAAGAAGTCGCAAGGTGTTAAATCACAAGATCTCGATGGTCAATTGTGATCACCTCTTCGAGGAAACGGAAACGGTCCGGAAACTTTTCCCGTAAAAGAGCAATGATTTCGTTGCTTGTCTGGCACGTAGCGCCGTCGTCCATATCAATACCATCCAACTCCGACCATAAATTCACCGTAATTGTTGACCCAACCTCATTTTCGAAAAAGTAAAGTCCAATGACCCCGCCGGACCATAAACCGCACCAAACAGTCACACGATGAGGGTGGATAGGCTTCTCAACAATAACTCTTGGGTTTTCCGAGTCCCAGATGCGACAATTTTGCGGTATTGCGGCCCGACAAGGTGCTTCACGACGATCCAAAAACGCTTTAGTTTTGCGAACTGTGACTGTGATTTTCACCATTTTTGTAGTGAATTTTAATAATTTCAATGCGTTGTTGAAGCGTATATCGTTCCATTTTTAGTAATGGCGTAGTTTCTACTTGTCAAATGCCAAAGAATAAAAGCTTCAAAAGTGACAGTTACCGAAATACCGGGAGATTCAAAATAACACCTCTTGTTAGAAAACCCTGTATAATGTGAAAGCTAGATTGATATAAGACATTTTAATTAAACTTCGAATCTCAGTTTCATGCAATGTGTGTGTTGACTGCTGGCCACTTAACTTTTTGTTATGTGGTCTCGTGTTCTTAGTGGAGATCAATATATCAAATATCAATATATCAAATATCAAAAATTAGAAACCTTGAGTATTTCCTTTGGTTTAAGTTCCCCTAATAGTTTTTAGTATTTAATGTTGTTGCGAGTGTTGTAAGAAAGCTTCAATATCTCTTAAATAACAACTACCTCTTTCTAAAGCGGTCACATTTTCCTCAAATTTACCACAAATTTTATTCATTTTAAGAGAAAATTAATATAACGAAATATATTATTGTATGAAGTAAAATTGAACTAATATTAAGTTCAAATGGTTTCTAATTTTTAGAGAAAATATCAATTTGAAATGAAGAAAAATTTCTTTAGCGTCATACAATTCATTTTAACTCTTGTTAGGTATCATTTTTTCTACTTAAATTTAGTAAAATGTTTACCGACTTTCTGAAAAAATAACTAATTGCTACGAAAAATATTTTTGCGTAATGTAATATTGATTGAACTAGAATCAAGTTCAGACCAAGTAAAAATGTAAAATTAATTTTAGAGAAAATCTTTCATACGGTGTTCAATTTTCCTCAATTTTTGTTCAATTTGACTTATTTTTCGGTTCACTTTTTTTGAGTGTAGATAAAAACCACAGGGTTACTTTATTATTTAGGGTTATTATTGTGGATGGCGTTGCATTATTGTATAACCGATCGAAAAGACCTTATAATCCCTACCCGCGGGCGATGTGACCAGAAATTTGACATTTAATACAAAATTAAATGTTAAAAATACTTAATCGCACCCCACTATAAAATAAGAGGACAGAGTATCGTATTAACAAAACAAAGGGCATTACGTTGAATTAAAAACTCTAGATGTCTTCGACGATACTCTTCAATAGAGAACGAAAATTTTCTCAAATTTTTTGGATGCCCATTCCAAATTCCAAAATGATCGATCACAGACAAATGTAGTGAAACGTGGAAATTGAACCTGTGGATTTCTGGTGGATCTAGAAAAAATAAATCTACTACGGTAATGGTGGTGTACCAGAAGCAATCAGCCTATAAAATAGCAATGGAATAAATAGAAGAGGACACGTAAGAATTGTATAACACTAGATGAAATATGATCATAAAGAACTATCATATTCAATATTCGTTCAATCCTACCAAAACAAGTAGAAGTAAATAGTACCATATACTACCTCAAATCCATAGTTGACAGACCACATTAATAATGAGAAGACCAATCTTTTCCTAATATGGCATGGTAGATTCATATTAAGAGAATATATCCTCTTCTTCTCTATTTATTTGATTTGGACGCCAGCGAATTTTCTCGCCGCCGTCGCCAGCGTGTTTGATTGGGCTTAGACTCTTACGTTTATGTATTGTTGCAAGGTTATTTCTCCATATGCAATGAATCAATCAGATAAAATAAAGAGTTAAGTCAGGAGAATTCTCTTAGATTTTGATGAATTTTTATTTGTTAATAGCGTGTACTGATATGTTAAATTTGAACAGATTTTGCAACAAAAATCCGTAGTAAAATCTTTGGTGTTCTGATATCGTTTTTCATTAAATTAATTAAAGGGGAAAAATAAAACTTCATAATAAATTTTATAGGTAAACAAAATAATAATTACACTTCACAGAATAATTTATTTTAAAGATATTGATTAAAGAACAGAACACCAGAGATACAAGCTGACGCAGAATTATCGGCGGCACTACCCAAAATGGGTTTGCGGCGGCGACTTTCGGCTGATTTGCCGGCTCGTTCTGTCATTCGATCGCCTCTATTACGAAATTTATTTGTCAATTTTGGGAAATGGAAAGGAACAATTTGTATTGGTTTTTAAAGCTTTTTTGGCAAGTAGTTCAATATTCGTTAATATTAGTCGATATTAGCCAATGTTCCCATAATTTCATATTATCTATACCCAAAATTTTTATAATGTGGATGAATTTAATAATCTTTTTTGCAATTACAGCTTTTCATGTGAGTGCAGAAACATGCGGCGGCTTGTCGGCTAAAAATCGGTCGGCTTGTATCTCTGGTGTCGACCTGTGTTATCTGCATTTTATTGACAATTTATTGTTGTTGTTTAATGAATGGTTCGGTATTAGAGTTCCGTGGACTTATTTAGTTGTTGTATTGTTGTTCCACACTGAACAATTTTAGTGTAATTTCCTTACCATATGTTTACATTTATACATAAAAGGTTAAATTTTAGTGTAATATTAAAGATTATGATGTTGAAAATTCGGTATTTAATATTTAAATTTAAACATAGAATATTAAACATATATAATTATTACTACATCATTGAATGTGTAAATTTACATCAATTGTACTTTTATAATGTGTAATTTTAAATTTCCACAGTGATTAAATTTTCGAAAATTATTAGTAGAATTTTGTTCTGAAAACGTAATCGTCTGATATCTTCAAATCTAAAAGTATAAATCGACTTTGTTTCTTTATATTATATATGTTTGATCTTTATACGTTACAAAACCAATAAGTTGGATTTACTTTTAATTCTGAACTGTAAGTACGTAAATGTTCAAAACTGAAATGGTGCTCCATGAATCCTGCCACTGTCTAAAAATTAAGAAGAATGTTACAGTAGCTGTGTTCTTTTCGTATCGTATGTAGGTGACGTGTATACGGTACGAAAAGAACGCATCGGCACTTAGCAAAATCTGACTGGCAACACTTTCATAAAAAAAAGTGTGCACCCTTCTTAATTGAAAGAGTTATGTTTATTTATTATTCCGTTTGTAAACTCCAATGACGTTTTTTATTGAAAGCATGTTAGGATTCCAGAAATAAAAATTTTTCAAATGTTGAAATATGTCCCGTATATACACTCAGGGAAAAGTGAACCCTATTATGGGTTAAAATGAACTAAAATTTAGGAAAATTGAACTTTGTATAGCGCTAAAGCAATATTTCCTCATATCAAGTTTAAACTTTTCCTTGAAAGTAGTACATGCTTTGAACTTGATTCTAATTAAATTTTCCTCAAAATAAGTAAATATTTACTCAAACTGAGGAAAAATACAGTAAGTTTTTCCTTAAACCAAGTACGTTTTTACTAAATCTAAGTAAT
This sequence comes from Polietes domitor, assembly GCA_947397865.1. Lineage (NCBI taxonomy): Eukaryota > Metazoa > Arthropoda > Insecta > Diptera > Muscidae > Polietes > Polietes domitor. The sequence continues at coordinate 81,074,030 of OX377618.1, read as the reverse complement.
ATTTTGCTGAAAATTTCCTAAAACTAAGTAAATTTTTCCTAATACCAAGTACATTTTTACTAAATTTAAGTAAAATTTTTCTAAAACTATGTAAATTTTGCTGAAATTTTCCTAAAGCTGAATAAAATTTTTACTCTAATCAAGTAAATATTTACTTGAACTGAGGACAATTTTGATGATTTTTTCCTCAAAACACGTAAATTTTTACTTAAACTAAGGGAAATCCTGATGATACAAGAAAAGGTGAATTTAAAATAAGTTCAATTTAACTTAAAAATAATTCAGACAAATAATTTTACTTCAGAGTACGCAAAACTAGCACAAAAATTAAATATTTCTCAAAAGTTGCATGATACCTCTGTCATAAGGATTGCTGCGAAAGCAAGATAGGCGCCTTCGCAGTGGTTGTTTAGAATAATACTTGAAATACTCTGTAAACGAACGAGAATTGCTTCTTAGATTAATATTCAAGAATTTTCTAAATAATTTCAAGTGATTTTTATACCCTACACCACTTCGTGGAATAGGGTATTATAAGATAGTTTCGCGCCAAATGTTTGTAACACCAAGAAATAATCGAGCTAGACCCACCTTTAAGTATACGGATCGGCTTAGAATCACCAGCTGAATCGATTTACCGATGTCTGTCCGTCCGTCCCTCCGTCCGTCTGTCGTCTGCTGTCCATCTAAGCTTGTTTGCACTCTACAGGTCGCAATTGTAGTCCGATTATCATGAACTTTGGCAGAAGTTACTTTTTTGGCCAAGGACGATCGGTATTGAATTTGGAGGAAATCGGTTCAGATTTAGATATAGTCCCCATACAAATTTCGCTCCCGATTTCACTTTTTCCGCTGTAGAGAACACATATTGAACCAGATTTTCTTTAAAATTGGCACAACAATTTATAATCGAACTAGAAACACCTATGCTAAAAGTGGGTAAGATCGGTTCAGATTTAGATATAGCCCCCATACAAAAGTCGGTCCCGATTTGACATTTTCCGCTCTAGAAACCACATATTGTACCCTATTTTCTTTAAAATTGGCACAACATTTTTAAATCGAACTAGAAACGCCTATGCTAAAAGTGGGTAAGATCGGTTCAGATGTAGATATAGCCCCCATACAAATGTCGCTCCCGATTTGACTTTTTCCGCTCTAGAAACCACATATTGTACCCGATTTTCTTTAAAATTGGCACAACATTTTATAATCTAACAAGAAATACCTATGCTAAAAGTGGGTAAGATCGGTTCAGATTTAGATATAGCCCCCATACAAAAGTCGGTCCCGATTTGACATTTTCCGCTCTAGAAACCACATATTTTGCCCGATTTTCTTTAAGTTTGGCACAACATCTTATAATCCAACTAGAAATGCCTATGTAGAAAGTGAGTAAGATCGGTTCAGATTTAGATATAGCCCTCATACAAAAGTCGCTCCCGATTTGACATTTTCCGCTCTAGAAACCACATATTGTACCCGATTTTTTAAATTTGGCACAACATCTTATAATCCAACTAGAAATACCTACATATGTAGAAAGTGGGTAAGATCGGTTCAGATTTAGATATAGCCCCCAATTACCTCTGTATAATCTGTATTTGTCTTTGGATCTTGATCAATTTTTCCAGATCATGTTATATTTACTTTACTCGGAATATCTGCTGGAAAATTGGATCAATTACTTTATTATTTACAATACTCAATAAATATGACTAAAGATGAATTTATAGTACAGTTTATATGAACTACATAAAATTGTTCCCATGAAATACCTGGGTTTAGTAATCAAAGCGATGTATATACGGTGGAAGTGGTGTAGGGTGTTATATAGTCGGCCCCGCCCGACTTTAGCCTTTCCTTACTTGTTTATAAGTTCATTAATACTTAAATGTATGAAAAACTCGGCATAAATTTCAGTATACACATTACCTTAATTTTATGAAAAGGTTAATTTTTTAGTTAAAATTTCCTAAATGGATTTTTTTTTCAATACAAAAAAATGCTTAGGGCCTGTTTCTGGATAACGAATCACTCATTGTACTTGTCAAAACTAGAAACGAAAGTTGATTTGCGTTTCCGTATAACGAATGTCAATTTTTGAGTAAAACACAATAGCTTTACTTTGCTTTTCTGTATTTTTGGGTTTCCCAAACACGAAACCAATAGTCTGGACGATTAGAAAAATCCATTCGTGTACGTTCAGAAATTAAACAAATGGTTGAAATGTATGTTTTTTTAATTTGAAAATACAATTTTTTTTGAAATAACCAGTTAACAGTCCTTAGTACGTTTATTCCGATGGAAATAAAGAAAATAAAATATTGACATACACAAAACTTCTCACATATACACTAAAAGAGCACTGCATCCAGCATAACGCTGGAAAAGGAAACTGGAACACAATTTAGCACAATTATATTCCCAAAGGTATTTACACGAACCAAGGCGTATTTATATAGGTGATAGCAGCAGAGCAAAAACCAATTCGGCAACAACAAAATACAAGTAATTTTTTGAATGGTGAGCCATACTGTCAAAGCAAAATATATGGGATTTGACAGTTTCGGTTGCTTTTGAATGAAAAAATTTTCAGTCAGCTGGGCTCCTGAATAAATACGCCTTGACACGAACTATTTTGAAAAAAAAAAATATTTTGTAAACAAATATTGTCCTTCTTTTACACAGAAAATTATGTTTTTCTATGAATAAAATTAACAAAAATTGGCAAAAAATGGTGATGGCAATATTGTTGATTGACAAATGAACGAAAGCTTTTATAATTTCAAATCATAACACGAAAACTTTTGTTGGTGTTATAAAAACACAATTTTTGAGACGTTCGGTCGTGTAGAATTTTAATCGTCTACCGGAAACACCCCCTTAATATTTTTCATACGTAAAACCTTAGAAATTTTTTCCATACAAGTATGAATTTACTCATGGAAACCAATGGTTTTAAGTAAACTTTCTACCCTATTTCTAGTAAATGTACTATTGGTTATGACTTTGAAATAAGAAACTTTACTCATACTTAGTTAATTTTCCTTCTTTTAAGGAAATTTTTACAAAACTGGAGTAAAATTGGAGTATGGATTTTACTAAAATTTAGGAATTCTATTTTTCTAAGTGTATAAAGTATTGTTGAAGGAATAGTTAAGCATCAGCCTCGTTCATCTACTCATCTAAATTGAGCTTATGTCTTGAAAAATGTTCTCTATTTTTTTTCGATATCATTAGTTTTTCTGTGGAAGAAGCATGTATCATGTGTATATCGTTAATTTTTGTAATTTCGATTTATGTTTTTAGGGGCTCATTTGAGAGGTATTGATAACCCATTAAGGACCCCAATTTTTTTCATACAGTTAATACTCAGTGGGTTAAATGTGAAGTAGAAACTGAATATGCATCATAAACACATTCTAGTCTTACATAAAGCTAATTTTTGGAAAGAAATTCAACCATTTCAAATTCCCCCCTTTAAAAATTAAAACATGAATAACAGGGCGGGTTGATTTGTATGGATTAAAAGAAAATAAAAATTGTAATCTACATTAAATTCTAAGAAAATTCTCCGAAGAAACCATGGTTCTAAAATTAAAACTTCGGTAAGGTTTAATAAGGCTCGGGCCAGATTTTAATTTCTAGAAGGGTTTTCCTAAACACCATTCTCACCGTGAATTTTATTCAAGAAAACCCTGATTTATTGAGGTTATTTTGAACGCGTCCAGCTAACGAACGGACAATTATAAAAGCAAAATGTTTTGGGAGAACACATAAAACAAACCAAAATTTCATTTTAGTCGGGAACATCCACAACTTTTATGTTGAAGCCACTCTAATATACATACCAATTTTGCTTTTGCAATAATTTAGAATATTCGAGTGGGATGTAAAAATACCCAGCTCAGACATAAGGAATTGAACATAGACTGGTCTTGGATTCTCACAATCTGCAACAAAATATTTTGTTTGAATTCAAAAATTTAATTTCTGTTTATAGTTATTTCACAAACTGTCACAAATGGATAGAAATGTAGCCAACCTATAATTGTTATCTATATGAGGTTTTGTGATCCCCGTTTTACTTACTGGGGATAAAAAGGTTGTTTAACCGTATATACGGTTTCGTTTATGTGGCTAAGCGTATATAGGGGACGAAAAGAACACAGCTAGTATCAACATATTTTATTATGATTTTGAAAAATACATATTAATATGTTTATCAAATAAAAAATGAAAAAATAACATACTGAATTATATGTAATAAAAACTAATTCGAACATGCGAATAAAATATACATATTTTGAAAGCAAATTTATTGGACTTAAATTCACAAAATAATAAGAGATGTGCCCCGGAATGACCAAAACTTGTATTTTTGCAAAAACTTGGTATTTATAATAACATTAATAACTCAGTCAGTTAATGACGGATTTTTGTACGGTTACCAAACGGAGTAATGTGCAAAAACATTGCCTAAATTGAAAAATGGTTAAAAATTGCCTAAAAAGTGTGTTTGCTGGACAAAAGTATATATCTATCAAAAGTTCCAGGTTTATTATTTTCAAATCCGGAAAGAAAGTTAAAATCGGTTGATAACCAACTATGTTACAGGCTTATAAGTGTGTAAAGGTACGAAAAACCGATTTTTACCCGTAACTCAAGATATTGGTACCAATTTTATACCATTTTGATTCTAAAGGTACGAATATCAATAGATATCTTTATTTTTCTCGTCTACCTAAGGTGGAGGTTATACAAATATGGTATATGTACAAGGAAATGAATGCAATATTAAACAATAATGATCTAAATTACCTTTTCCACACTCAATTTTTTATATATCCACTAAAACTTACACACTTCTCCGTAGTAATTTTAAACTCACTGTTTAGAGTGCACATTAGTGGTGGGTGATGGAAATCTGTTTATATAAAGATGACGTGTTTGAGCTTTTAATTTAAGTTTTTGCTAATGACTGCTAATTTGTAGAAGATGTTCTTTTTGTTTAAGATGCTCTCTTTGAAATTTGCTTGTATAAGATGCTCCCTTTGAGCGATTCAAACTCAAGAACAGAACTTTGGTCAAAAAGATACGAAATTCAAACATTCGACATCAAAAATTAAGTTAAAAACGGACAATAAATTGAAAACTGTTTTTTGCATGACACATACAATTACTATTAAGTAAATATATTAATATAATCATATATTCGATTCGTGACAATAAACCATCATGATCTCTATTCTAATTATAAAATAAATGATGGTTAAGATGGTTTATAATCTCAAATCGCTCTCCTGAAGTAATTAAATGAGGGATATGTCAATAACATAAACTAATATAGTAATATTAATAATATTATTTTTTATTCGACATTTATTTGAAGTATATATTAGTTGAATTAAGTTTTCTGCTGCTTTTGTCAATTCTATTTAGCAAAGTGGTTTGCTTTAATTACGTAGCACTCACAAGAAAGGAAGGACAGTTTAGATAGCTGGTTAGAGTACCATATTCTATTAACAAAATAAAATCGAAGCGAAAGCTAATGAAAGATGCATTTTTAGAACTACTTAAAACTATATTTTAAGCTCTCTTTTTGCTGGACATATATATTCAAAATCAAACATAAAAATATTAAATAGTTTAATAATTGCAAATAAATAATTTAAAAAATAAAATTATCATCAGTTACAATAATTATTTTTCGGTTGGCTTTTACAGCTGATATCAACCTCAGACATTTTTCAAGCAATACGAACCATGTAAGCAACCAGTTGGCCTACTATACGGATTTCACCGCGGGACCTGTTATTTATTCGAATTGGATGGACTTGCAAACAGCTCCGACCTTAGTTGCACATTTTAATTATCGCCACCACCATTTAGTAGGATTACAAGGTATTGTGATAGATACATCCACATATTAATTTATAGTTTCATACGAAAATATTTTCTATTTTGCAGCAAAACGATTCCGAAAGCAAGGAATCGAACGCAAACCCAGACAAGCATACAGTGCCAAACAACTTGAAAGACTTGAAAATGATTTTAAACAAGATAAATACCTCAGTGTCAGCAAGCGTATAGAACTTTCCAAAACACTGAACCTTACAGAAGTTCAAATAAAAACATGGTTTCAAAACAGACGAACCAAATGGAAAAAGCAACTGACGTCACGCCTGAAAATTGCACATAGACATAGTATGTACGAAGACACGCTGCGACTAAATATGACTGCATCAGATACGAGTAAACCTCCGCCGACATCCTCAACTGGCCATTCAATATCGTCACTACTCTCCCCATATTATGTATCTGCATTTTGTCTTAATAAAAATTTTTACAACTTGTCTTCATATTCTGCAAAAGTCTTTCCCATCCCTTAGCATGACGATGAGCATACAACCAACTGAAACGCACACTTCTGTTCCGTCATAACCTCAACATTCAAAAACACATCTTATCACTTGCACACGAAAAGCGTATACTTTGAAATAATATAAATGATAAACTATAGATTATACCTACAAAATCTTACAATTATAACTTCTTAGATAGGAAGATAGATTAACTTGACCAGAAAATCGGTATATTGATTCAAAGAGTTTAATAAAGATGACGGAAAAAACCCAACAAAGTGTTGTTGAAGATATTTTAGGTAAACTAAAAATGTATCCACAAATCGAGCCATTTACATTAGGCCGAGTTTTTTGGAGCGTTTTATGCTCATCAACTAAGTTATAGCTAATGTTGCACTCGTTATAACAACATTTCAATCTAAAACATATAAGGAAAGGCTAAAGTCGGACAGGACCGGAATGTTACCACACTCTAAATCCTTAAAAGTTTTTAATAGTTTTTATTAATGCTAGTAATAACACAGCCTTATCTGGGAAAAGACAAGAAGAATACACAGAAAGAGTGGATTAGCGACGAGACCTTGCAGCTTGTTCTTGATAGGAGGCATCATTTAACTCCAGTAGAACGCGAAGCAGTAAGGCACAACATCAAGACCGACTTAAACCGAGAAGTAAAACAAGTAAAGAAAGGCTAATGTCTGGCGGGCCCGACTATGTGATACCCTCCACTTTCTATCCGTATACAATTCAATTCGGTAAAAAAGTGAAAACAGGACGGACTTTTGTATGTTTCCTAATTATAGGCTGAATCGAGAAGGATATTTGTATCGGGGTTATATCCAAACACGGAATGACGTGACCCTCTTTCACAATATGTTCTTCCAGTTCACGTGATGGTTTTGGGCGGGAAAAGTCAAGCCAGGAGCGAAATTTGTATGGGAGCTATATATAAATCTGAACCGATCTGACCCTTTTTCACCATGAGTGTTTCTAGTGGAAATATAAGATATTTTGCCAAATTTGATGAAGATATGTTAAAATATGTGGTTTATAGAGTAGAAAATGTCAAATCGGTAGCGAAATTTGAATGGGAGCTATATATAAATCTGAACAGATCTGACCTATTTTCACCGTAGGAGTTCCTAGTTTAAATATAAGCTCCTTTGCCAAATTTGAAGGCAATCTGATAAAATAATTTGTTTCGAGAGCGGAAAAACTCAAATTGGTAGCGAAATTTATATGGGAGCTATATATAAATCTGAATCGATCTAACACATTTTCACCACAGGTATTTCTAGTTGAAATATAAGACGTTTTGTCAATTCCGAAGAAAATCTGATAAAAATATGTGGTATCTGGAGTGAAAAGAGTCAAATCGGGAGTGAAATTCGCTGTATCTAAATCTGAACCGATTTTCTTCAACTTAAATAGCGTTCACCCTTATCCCGAAAAACTTCGTTGTGCAATGTTTCATTTTGTTCTGGCTACAATTGCGACTTGTACTCTTATTACAAGTATAGATGGACGGACAGATAGAAGGACATTGCTAAATCGATTCAAAAAGTGATTCCAAGTCGATTGCTATAATTAACAATTAGTCTATTTCGCTTCCTTTCCAGTGTTACAAACACATGCACAAAGAAATAATACTATCGTGGAGTGTATAAAAAGTGCACGTGGACTAATAAAATTGCCAAGGAAGCCCAGACAGTCGTAGAAAAACATCGCAGGCGAGAATGGAGTTACTGGTATTGCTCTGTAAAACGACCATCGAGAGCTTATAACATCCAGAGGCCAACAACTCAAGCTGTGGAATGGATATTATGAGCTTGATTAACAACAAGAGACTATACGACGTCATTCTACCTGGACTCAGAAAGGAACAAACTGGTTTTGACTTCATCTTGTATATATCACGTCAAAAGCTTAAGTGATCGTGGAGCAATCTGTTGAATGGCGATCGCCATCTCTATCGATACCCTCAATCACTGATATATCTTACGAAGACTTTATATGATAATGCTACATCGTCGTTCCGAAGTCATCTTCACGTATCTACCAAATCTTATCTTATTATCTTATTTTTTGGGAAATTTGGGAAATTTTATCAAAAAAAAAGTGGCGTGAAAGAGGTGGTCCAATACTTTTGTCAGACGCAGTGCTGGAAATTCTAAATCGATTAGTGTAAAAATATCCAAGGTCATTGATCAAGGAAATTTTCACATTTTATTCTATACGCCACCATTTGGGACATATTTTTTCATATGGCGCATACGTGAAAATTTTTTTATACTTTATTTGTTTGATATTGAATCTGCTCCTTAGGAGCAATATGTATACTAATCTTATAAAATAATATAATAATAAATCCCGTTTAGGATTTGGAATTTCTTTCGGTCCTCTGCACTATAACTACTGTTGGGTTTAAGAAGACAAGTGGTCACGCGATTGAGAGGTCCCATTACGACATCGCGATGTTCACCAAGGGTTTCAGATAATTTAAGTCGTTAGGGCGTTTTTCAGCCTCGTGAACTAGAGTGTAACTCCAATAATCACATCTTTTCCTCGCGAGTTATCGCGGATTATGAAGAGGTCTAGATGATTATATGTTGTGAGGGCGTATTTCAGCTTCGCATACGTGAACATAAGATAAAAAAAGTGCACTCAAGTTTTTTCTCCGAAGTTATCTTCACGTATATCCACTATAAATGCAGTATGATAAAATTAAAATAAAATAATAAACTTCAAATACATAGGTGTATGTACAATTGTTTTTTAGTTTATTTTCCAACACCTAGAAATATTAATCGTACACACAGAAAAAATATGTCAATGTAAAATCAAAGTGAAGAATTGTTGATTTTAAATTGAAGCAAATTCATTTAAGATACAATTTTTCACTTTGATTCTAAATGTTTTCATGTTGAATCTAAATTTTAAAATGTTGGAATGATTGATTCAACTAGACGAAAAAAAGAACAATACTTTCATGTTAAAATAAAATTGGGCAACTTTAAATTAACATTGTAAACTGTTAATATAAAATGTTTTACTCTATGATATGGAAATTACATTTCTCCATTTTAAAACAAAATGATTTCATATGCGTTTAACGTTGATTCACTTTAAATCAATGTAAAATGTAAGGGAAAATACGTATACAATTGTATACAAACTTCTACATTAGACATGTGACTTCAACATTAGATCACTTTGAAACAACATTATTTCCCTTAAGGTTAGGTTATGTTATAAGGACCAAAGTGCTCCAGCACTCTGAACAACCAGAGACCCTCTTTGATCAATTGAGCATATCCTTTCCCTTAAAATCAACATTGAATCACGTTCAAATAAAATTGGGCATTTTAAATCAACATTGAATAAGATTGAAATGAAATTGATCAATGTTAATGTAATATTGAATCGCGTTGAAATAAAGTGGATCTTGCATTAGATGACGTTATTTCAAAAGGCCAACAATCCTAATTCCCTTCTTAGTAGTGTTGGGTTATTGTCGCGTGCATTTTGAGTTTTTAAGAATAAATATTTGCCAAAAAACACAAATGTAAATTTCTCAGACGCACAGAGGTTCAGAATCAAAATCCATCGGCAAAAATTCAATAACTTTTGTTCTGATAAACCACAATTTCTAATAAAAAATATCTGAGTGCAAAATCTCTTAAAATGTTTGAGAAATAGTTCGACAAAGTCAAAAAAAGAAATAAGGTTTTTTCAATTTCAAAATCTGAAAAACGTGAAAATCTGCAATACAAAAAAATATAAAATTTTTTCTTCGCACTATGAACAAATACGTTAAAATATGTTAAAAACATAAACACAAAAAAATAAATAAAGATTTCTAAAATATATCCGATTTCCCGATTTTTATTGTAAATATCTCAAAATAATCCTTGGATCCTTGTCTAAAGTTGTCAAAAGTTATTGAAGTTTGGCCGATGGATTTTGATTCTGAACCACTGTGGGACGTAGTGCAACAAACCGCAGTAATTAATGTGCAAAGTGGAAATATTGTGCTAAACATACCAGGTTTTAATAGCAATACCCAGTGTGATCTAGACGAGCTATTGGAACTGTTTAATTTGAAAGAAGTGAAATATTATTTGACAAGTAAATATTAGTAGATATTTTTGACAGAACTTCTTTCAGATTACTCATATTCCAACTTGCAAAAGCTGAAATCACTTATGAAAGTTTAAGGTGTTTGTCGAAAGATGACTCTCTCTCTCTAAGGTAAATACATAGCTGGATACAACGTAACAAAATCATTAATTCTATTTATTTTTCAGAGTCTTGAGGTCGTTTTACAAGAAAACCTAAAAGGAAAAGCTATTATAGACTATTATGCTAAGAATTACAATTTGATTGAATCATTTCAATTTGACTGAATCATCGCCGAAAGATTTTCCAGCAATAATAGACGAAATCTTAGAAAACTTCCCCAACGAAATTAAAGTAAGTATTTTCTTATTTATAACGTAATTTCAGATCACGTTGCCAGAAAAAGAACCCTGGAGGAATGCTTTGGGATAAATACGTGATCCAAAAACTAAAGCGTTAACGACTGTCACTTAAATTAACGCTCGAGTTGGAATTAGGGGACTAGATATACTATCTTTGAAAACCTCACTCTCGAGAGATTTCAGTAACTGGGATGAGGTTAAAGACAAATGGAAACGCACATTTTCGCTAAGGCGAAAAAAATTGTAAATTTCCGAAACAAATTGAGAATTCCTGAAAAACTGGTGACTTTATTTCAATGATTAAGCACACGAACTTGTAAGTTTAGTCAAGCTAATATTAGTTCATTTGTAAATGAAATCAACCACAATTGTTTTCTATAGATATATATTGACTTCGAACTATTGTACCCAAATAAAAGCCACCTTCTGTTTAGCAAGTCGGATGACTTCAGCAAACGAATTGAAAATTTTACGCTACACATATAAAGGACGAAAAATCTAGAGAAGTTTTATTGAATTCTATGAAAATAAAAGATAAAAGAAAGTTGTAGAAAGATTTGATTATACTTAATCTATCTTTAAATTTTATTTCACATTGCAGGTTCATTAGATTATATACATGCGCTTCTTTTAAATTCAGTAATTTTACCAACGCCGCTCTTTTTCGATAAATCTACAAAACACTGCATTCTAACGAAAGCATTCATGTTATTTTAACATGATGTTACATTTAACATGATGATTCAAAGGGATCAACATGTTATTGCAATATTAGCATCATTATGATTCAACATTTCAACATTGTGGTCACATTGATTCAACATGATATTCATGTTATTTTAACATGGTGGTCACTTTAATTCAGCATGATATTCATATTATTTTAACATGGTGGTCACTTTGATTCAACATGATATTCATGTTATTTCAACATGGTTGTCGCATTGATTCAATGGGAAATATGTATAATTCAACATGATAGTCATGTTAAATCAAATTGAAGATCACTTCGATTCAAAATGATTTCATGTTATATTAAAATTGAAAATGTATACTTTTTTTTTTTGAACTGGGATATTGTCCTGGCTCAAGACCATTTTGCTTCTATATTTAATAGAATGCAAATTTATTTACAAATGACATGGTGACATTTATTACTTGGCTGCAGACTACCACGATCATGATTTCGACCATGTCAAAAGTCTTTTCAAGTGGCTTCGCAGCGACTTTTTAACATCAAACCCGGCCTCTATAAGGAGATGATTCTCACAAACGAACGAGAAGCACAACTCACTTGCCGAATTTGCGTTTAAAAAATCGCACCAAGTAATAAAGAACACATGCCATCTTACAAGCATCTCATTGAGTTGCATATGTAAGTATGTGTATATGCGGGTATAGTTACCCAGCAATACTTTTGCCGTTCCAACGCTCATTTGTTTTAGTTTTTTTCGTTTCTACATGAAACCATGTTAAAACAAAATGAAACAGCTATGAAGCAAAATCATAGGGAAAATCATGTTGATTCACGTTTATTTTCAATAATTTTGTTCTGTGTGTAAACCCCATAAAGTATATAGATTCTGGGTCGCGGTAACATTCTCAGACGATCTAGCGATGTCCGTCTGTCTAAGGAACAGAATATCGGTTGGTTGAAATCGATCCAGAGATGTGAAGATTCCCTCACAAGGACATCTAGAAACATGAAATATACATCTGTATATAAAAGAGAGTGGTGTTAGTTACTACGCTTATAACTCAAGAACGATTTCGATGATTCGCACCAATTCGGATTGGTATCCGGCCAAACAAGAAGAATACCCAAAAAATCCTGAAATATCCGCGATTTGTATTGAGTGATTTTACAACGCCATATTAATGATAGATAGCGTTTATGTTTGAAATTCCTGGAGAATCGCCTGGGCTGTGCTGTCTAATTGGCAAGGTTAAATTACCACCATTGCCTTTAGTACCAGATCTTTGCTTCATGGTGAAAGACCAGAATCACTTCATTTTCTATTGAACACACAGACATATAACGGCTGCTTTCAAATAACTTCCTTTGGAGCAGATATTATTGACGAACGCGGATTCAATCCGACATTCAAAGTAATAATGTAATACATCATTTCCTTTTCATGCACAAAAATCATTGAATCCACAGATCCAAGGCCAAATTCACCATCGAATTGGATAATTACAACAGCTTGAATACGCCCAACATAAATTTTTCCAAATCTACTTCATGGGCAATTCGGAAAATCAACTTGATCAGCGCCAAACAGTCAAAACGGCAATGAAAATAGGAATTCTTCGAGATCTGCAGAAGCTACTTTATGAACATTATGCATTGGTTCGGTTATTCAAAACTACGTTGAATCGCATGCCAAGTGATGATTATAAACTCTTGATCAGGGTGGATGAACGACCTGCTGGGACACACGAACGCCAAAAGTTAAAGTTGCAGTTGTGATTGTTGGCGAAAATCGGCAATCACGGTGATAATGGCGGTAGAACAATCACAATTAAAGTGGTCGATAACTCTTGGGCTGTTCCGTATTCGCCACTTTTTTGCAAAATATTGAAAGAGAATTGTAACGTGGAATAATGCAATTATGTGAATCCATCAAGTACATCTGCAAATATGTCACGAAAGACAGTGACATGGCGGCTTTTGGTCCTCAAGCTCCTGGCCTCAATGATGAAATCACGCGTTATCAAGTTGGTCGATACGTAAGCTGCAATGAGGCGATTTGGCATATATTCTCATTTTCCATTCACCAACGCTATCAGATTGTTACACATTTGGCAGCGCATCTGGAGAACGGTCAAGGAGTATATTTCAATGCAGAAAATGCTGCTCAAAACCCACCAGCGACAACATGACCAGTTTCTTCTCGATTTGTCAAAGTGATCCGTTGACATGTACGTTATTTTACTCAGAAATGCCGTGTTATTACACTTGGAAAGCTTCATCGAAGAAATTTGAACGTTGAAAGCAAGGCGATGTAGTTCCTGGTCGTCCGGATTTGCGTTCTACTGAAGCTCTTGGTCGTATTTATACAGTTCATCCGAAGAATGATGAATCCTTTTACTTGCGACTATTGCTGGTGAAAGTCCGTGGACCGACATCATTTGAGTCACTTCGAAATGTCCATGCTGTAGTGTTGCCAACATTTCGTGCTGCATGTCAGGAGTTCAATTTGCTTGAAAACTATTCGCATTGGAACACGAAATCGCTGAAGCAACCGGAGCAACCCACATTATTTGCGAACATTATGTTTTCCATTGAATCCACGTGAATTGTGGGACTAGTACAAGGATGGCATGTCAGAAGACATATTGCATCGAGTTCGTGTCCATTCAGAGAATCTCCATCTTGACATGAATGAAGAGATGGTTTTGATAGGAGACATGTGTAATCGCATGTGCGGCAGTTTTTAGTCAGGTTAGGAATGTCGTATCCGGTTCGTCGTACTACGCTTTCGAACGAGAATTGCATCGTGTACGTGTATACAACACAAACGCAATAAGCAAATTGGTTCGAACGAGTGAAAGAGCAATTTTAGAGGCAAAGGATGTGGATCACTTATCTTGCACAATTCAAAATAAAATCGTTGGTTGCATTCCTTCAAATCTATCGACTGTGAAACAAACGAAGACGAAGCAATTAGCAATCCAATTGAGTGGTTTAATTCATTGGATGTGCCTGGCTTGCCACCGCTCAATTTACAATTGAAGGTTGGTTCAGTTGTCATTATATGTTAATTATGTACATACTTTTTATCATTTTTTTTTTTTCAAATAAATATGAATTACTTTCGTATGCAAAAAAAAACTAAAAAGAGCATAATAAGTAAAAATAGGAAATTTTTCTGAAAACGTCCATTAGCGCTATGAGTCTGTTAAAAGCCTTTAACAAATTTGAAACCATTTATTGTAGACACAGCCCTACTTTAAATTTGCCAGCGTGCGAGAACTGCCACTGTGGTGTAGTAGGTGGATCGTCCGCTTTGCACTCCTAAGGTTGTGAATTCTAAACACAGGAACTTCGAGAAACGAAAACATATTTTTTAATATTGTTTCAAGGGGAAGTAAAATGATAGCTCACGATCGGAAAACGATTCATTGTAACACTAACAATAATATGTCAATTGAAAATAACAGAATTGCCATATACAAATAGAAAATTACAGAAAATCGTACAGTGGCTAATAGACTTTTAATGTACGTTTTTGCACATGGAGTCTTAATAATGGAATATAGCACAAAAAGTGTCTAATAACTAAATTCAATTTAAAAGCCAAAATAATGATTTCTTGCATACAACCGTAAATTTCTAAATCAATTCTTTTCTAGGCAGAATGAAGTCTGCCGAGTCAGCTATTTAAATATAACTAAAATTTGTAGGCAAAACAACGTTTGCCGGGTCAGCTAGTTGTTTTATAAATGTAGATGCTGGGACCATGCGACACGAACATCCTAGTACCTTCCCCACAATTATCCTGCCCAACGTAAAATTTAATTCCTTATAACTTTCGTATATATGTTCTCTGAGAGTGAGGGTATATATAAGTCGGGTTAACCGACTGAAGCTTACTTACTTGTTTTTCTTTTACAGTGCACATTATTTTTGTAATTCAAAAAGTTCATATATTTTTGCCGCATATCCACAACAATGGTTCATACGGTAAGATAACGCATTAATTTTTTAACAAAAGTGGATATACAACAAAATGGCTCCATAATATCTCAGAAACCATAAGAGGTAAGGACCTGGCGGTTTAATAGATGATATACGACACCCATGAAAATCAAAAGAGCTATTAATGCCGGGGTTCGACAAGGCTGTGTATTGTCTCCGTTTCTGTTTAACTGTGTACTTGACTTAGAAATGCAAAATGTTACTAGACATAGAGGAGACATAACTTGGGTATTGCAAGGTAGATAAGAGGATCTAGACTACGCAGACGATATTTGTCTTCTTACCCATACCTTTGCGGCCATGCAATCAATGCTGACACAAGTGTAAGAAGCGGCGAGCTGTGTGAGCCTGATGATAAATATTAAAAAACCAAAATCAATGCGCTTAAACGTGGGGAATTCTGAACGACTAAGCATACAAAACCAATTAATTGGTGTTTTGCATAGGTTTGTTACTTGTGAAGCCTAATAGACAATACAGCCGATTCTTAGCCGCATTAATAAAGCTGGCCGGATTCGGATTTTTGAACCCTGTGTCATATCGTCGCTCGCATGACCAACTAACGGAACTGACATTTACAAAATTTTACAGGAGAGCAGTTTTAATATTTTTGACCCTTTATTCCATTGTCCCTGTCGAAAGGTATGCATGATATTTTCAGTCTGCTTTTCTAATTATGTACTCTGACGTCTACTCTTCAATATTATTATGGCAAAATGTTATTATATTGGATTTTAATGCGATTTTGTGATTCCAATGCAGATACGTTACCTTTGTGAAATTTTTTTTGCTTAGTTGCAGATACTTTTTTTATTTAAAAAAAAAACAGGATTTTGAGTTGTATTTTTTTTAATCTTTATTGGACTATAGATATGAAATACAAAAATAAAAAAAAAAAAAAAAAAAAAAAAAATTAATGAAAAAAATATTTGTAATTAATGAGGAAGGGATTTATAGAAATTTGTATGTTCACATAACTTGATTACTGGCGTATCACCAGTAGTAAGCGATACTAAATCTTCGTATTTATTTTGAGGTATTTTAGGGGGAGTCGTGTTTAATTTTGAAATCTCTCCCGTCAATAAACTGACAACGTGGCGTTTTAGAGTCAAGGATCTATAATTTTTGTCTGTATGTTTATTTAAAAAAAAAACAATTTGAAAGGTTCTCCTTTTTCTACTCTGTACTCAACCATTTCGGTCCAGTTTATTGGTTCTCCTGAGTCGTCTTTTCGAATGGATAATAGTTTAAGATCGGTCGACAATTTCTTGAAATTTGAAAAATCAGAATAATCCATGGTAACTACATCGTATGGCTTCTTTATCCGCGCCAGCCTGAATATAGGGTTTAGTTGACTTGGAACATGAACATCACCACTTTTCTTTAAGGAGATAGCGCTGTGGGCAGAATCCCCTTCGTTTTGTCCACGATATTCTTAACTCTATTTCTTCAATATTAGTTGAGTTGTTTACTATATATAGTAAAGTAGCAACTGTCACTGAATTTTTGTTCTGACCACTACATCCGTCGGCAAACAGATAAGCTTTTTTGCAGCCATTATTGTCAGACTTCTGAAGAAAATGATAAACAGCAGTAGACACTTCAGATGCGCCTCGTTTGCTAATTCCTTCGTGCCACGTGTAACAAGAACAATCACCAGATGCAATATTATATAATGTCAAATTATATACAGAAAGGCGTCTCTTATAAAATACTGCATTGTCCATTGAAATTGGAAGACTTATGACTTGCTGCATGTCAAAAGTTGCGCACAGAATTGTCGGGTCTATTTTAGCGGCTTCTTTACATCCATTTCTAATTAGTCGAAATTTGTTTTTTTCCTCATTGTGTATTTCAAACCGTTTGCTTAAATTATTTTTGACTTCTTCAGTTCCTTTATGATAACTCATACATAGTCCACACTGATCTTTTTTGGGCCGATGGAATGACAAATTTTTTGTTTGAAATATCTTTCGATAAGTCGAAAGGCTGGCAACAGCGCCCTCTCCAATTTCCTTTGTAAACAAACTATACATTTTTTTTATTGTCAGATCGCCGTTAATGTACTCTCGAGTCGAATTGTTACGGCAATAATGAGACTCCACTCGTGGAAATCTATCAATATGGCTTTCCACTTGAAGAGTTATAAGTCGATCTCTTTCGATGTAATTTTGACGACGACCTCCTCGTTTATCTTTGTCTACAACTCCTGTTGAGGTAATTTTAGACATCGCTGTCCTGACTACTTGTTCGGAAACTGCTAGTGTATTTAGGAAAAAAATTGACAAACTTGTTTACGTACGCCATTTAATGGAAGGTAATATTTCTGACTATTTTTTCTTCTTGTGAGCGGACCCGCTGTCTTACGTTTCGTTGATTGCAGTTACGTTAGTTAGTGAAAAATTTTTTTGGTCCATCTGCAGATACGTTGAAAATGTTATGGCGTTTTCTGAGATAACGGTACTATATACAATCACATAATTTACACACAAGATGCGACATGCCTAAAGAAGTCCCATAGTGGTCCTAACTCAATTTCGGAAAAAATGTCAGTTCCGTTAGTTGGTCATGCGAGCGACGATATCACACATAACGAAATTGAGCCTATTCAACTCTAATGTTAAATCAACGGTACTCTACGGCTGTTAGTCATGGAATGCTGCACAAAGAGGTACTCAAGCCATTCAGGCATTCCAAAGAGGACGTCCTTCATAAGTGTAAACGCGTGGAAATGGCATTAATTTTAAGTCTAAGTGAATTAAAAGATCGTGCTGTAAATAGAGTAGATCGGAATGTATATAACGGTTGATTCTTCGTGAGGTTTTCCATGATGACTTGCCAAACGATACTGAACAAAAATGACCAAGCAGTTTGATATTAATCATGCGTCATCTGTCAAAAAGCATATCAAAAATCAAACTTCACGATCAATCACCCTATATATAAATTACAACACAAAATATATTTTTAAAGCAGCCTTTACATTACGCGATCGCATAGCGTAAACAAAACCACACTATTTCGAGCTGCTTAATAGAGTGAACCGTTGTCGACTACCATGTACTTCTTATATTCCATGGCGAAACATAAGGTGATATAACATCTGACTCACAGAGATAAAACACATCGGAATTAAAGAAATTTATATTATCTTTACTACAGGCATTGCCTGATATATATGTATATATATATATATATATATATATATATATATATATATATATACATATATATTATTGGATATTTTTTTAATATTTTTGATTTTTCAGGTACTTTTCAGAAAAATATTGAAAAAAATATTCTCAATATTTTTGTATAAAAATTTTGATTTTTAAATTAAAACATTATTTTTTTAATTGTTTGTACTCTTCGATCTCGTTTTTTGTTTATTAATACTCAATAATAAGTGAGGATTTCCATTTATTTATGTACTTTTTTAAAAATTTTACAAACATTATTATTATTTGAACGTGAATATTCTTTGGCAATCATGGTTCCTCTATCCGTTGGAGCAATCGAATACAGTTTTTGTGTGCCCGATATTGATTTGGCAGTTGCATATCGCAATTCCAAACTTTCTTTGGCATCTAAATAGTGCTGTGCTAGTGAAAATTATACCGCAATGTTCGGTAAAGTATTCGGTTCAGATGCCCATTCATATAGTTCTTGAGCAGTAGTTATTTGTTCACTCATTTGTCGCTGAATACTTACTCTTGATGCCATTCTTTTCAATGTTCCACCAATACAATAGAAAAACATCGTTGTAAAATCAACGTGAATAGCTATGATTCAACATGATTTTCCCTATGATTTTGTTTCATTGCTGTTTCATGTTGTTTTAACATTGTTTCATGTAGAAAAATTTATATATTTTAAATTTTAATATAACCTGAAATCCTTTTGAATCGAAGTGATCTTCATTTTGATTTAACATGACTATCATGTTGAATTATACATATTTCCCATTGAATCAAAGTGACCACCATGTTAAAATAACATGAATATCATGTTGAATCACAATGATGCTAATATTGAAATAACATGTTGATATCTTTGAATCATCATGTTAAATTAACATGAATGCCCTCTTAAACCTTAGTTATGCTAAAATTTAAATAACAAGACGATTTCAGATCATTTCGTTTTTTATTGTGTATTAAGGATACACAGATTACATAAATAAATTGAAATAAGTTTTAAGAATCAATTACAAAGATTTACATTTTTCATTACATATTGGATGCAAATTCATGGAGTTCTTTTAAGAACATTTGCTTCTTCAATTTTCCCACTTCGAATGCTTGTAAATGATCATCAAAATAAATTAGTTCAACTTCAGAACATAAAACTTAAATGTTAGTTCAAAATATCGCAAAGTGTGACATTTTGTATAGCTTAATGAAATCTTTTTGTATACTTAGATAACTATTTTTTGTAAACACTACCAGCAAAGCCTTTTTTAATATAAAATACTAATCTATCAAAACTAACTTTGAAGGAATCTAAGTTTAATTTATTTTTGAAGATAGATATAGATATTTTGAGAAACCTAAACCGTGATATACAATCAAACATTTTCAATTCTATTATTACGTTTTTAAAAAGTTAAGCAAAGAGCTATTTTGATATTAACGGCAAGAGTAATATCGTAAAAATTATCTAGTATGAAAATTCAGGGACCGTAATAAATTTTTGGATATTCGAAGTTTAATGTTTGTATTAACTTAAAACAAATATCTAGGCTGGTCAAAAATCTGTCGAATTTCAATTATTCTATCAAAATAAACGTAGAACTCTTTCAGGTCATATACTTAATCCTACGACTATAATAAACCTTTATTGTAATATTTCTGTCGAAGCTCCGATAATGCTCTTTCATAATCACTTATAGTTGTAAGATGCAGTATGAAGCTTTCGTTAGCATCTAGTATAGAAATCTTCATTGTAGATTTATCGAAAAATAGCGGAGTTGGTAAAAGCACTGAATTTAAAAGAAGCGCATGTATATAATCTAATGATCCAATGTGAAATACAATTTAAAGTTAGATTAAGTATAATCAAATATTACTACAACTTACTTTTATCTTTTATTTTCCTAGAATTCAATAAAACTTCTCTAGATTTTTCGTCCTTTATATGTGTAGCGTAATAATTTTGAATTCGTTTGCTGAAGTCATCCCATTTGCTAAACAGAAGGTAGCTTTTGGATACAATAGTTCGAAGCGTTAATTAAAGTGACGGCCGTTAACGCTTTAGTTTTTGGTTCACGTATTTATAAGAAAGCTTTCCTCCAGGGTCTTTTTCTGGCAACGTGGTCTGAAATAATATTCCTAATAATATTGAAACAACTATAGTTGTATTACGCTATAAATCAGAAAATACTTACTTCAATTTCGTTGGGGAAGTTTTCTAGGATTTCGTCTATTACTGCTGGAAAATCTTTCGGCGATGATTCAATCAAATTGTCATTCTTAGCATAATACAGTAGTTTTGACTTAGCTGCACATACAACTTCTGCACGGTTTCCTGTGCAGGTAAGTCAAAAAGGCACTTAAGTCAAATGCACTTAGCTGCCTTTATGTGCAGGTATAAAAATTAAGGTTACCTGCCTAAAAATGCAACTAACACAACATTTTAACTGCATCAAATATGCAGCTATCTGTAAGTAATTCAGAACGCGTTGGATTATTAGTAACTTTTTTTATTTAAAAAGAAACATACGTATACATTTATTAATGTAATAAAAAAGAAGCAAAACAATTAATTAAAGAAGAAAGACCATAAAAATAAGGAACAAGTATATTAAATAAACAAAAACAATTCATTGAAAAATAAATAACATAAAATTAAATAAAAATTGCATTGAAATGCAGAGATCATTATTATAGCTACTAATGTGTATAATATAATATACACTGTATATGACTATATTTAAGAAAAAAATCAGTTATTGGTTTTTGTTGTGCAGATTTCATGGACCCTTTCACCATTTCAGTTGCTACCTGGTCTACCGCTAAGTCTATATTTTTATAGAAACAATACTTTTGCAGAACATTTAAGGCATCCAAGGCTTCCTTAAGCGACGGAATTTGGTCGGACTTCTCATCTTCTTCATAATTTTCAAGATGATCCACACTTTGTTCATTACTTTGTAAATTTTCTTTGACTGTTTCAATTATCTCGCTTTCAGTCAGATCTCCATAGCATTGCACATCATCATCACAATGAATGTATTCCGTGCTGTCTGGTATTGTATTCAGAAAATCAAATTCTTCGTTGATTTCCAGATCATTTTCGGGAGTTACAGTAACAAAGCCGGCCTAAAAAGAAGAAAGATATTAATATGCAACTTATTATAATTTATAAATTTATATACCAATTTACCTTTTCAAAACAATTAGAGATACAAGATGGTGTTACCAACCACCAAGCTCGTTTTATAAAGTAGAGAGCGCCCAAGTATGAAATAGATTTGTAGAAGTCTTTTATCGACATATCCCTCTCCAATGCAGAAATCTGTTTCTTGACAATAATTTGTCTATAATATGCCTTAAAGGCTGATATAATGCCTTGATCCAAAGGCTGTATTAAGGCTGTAGTATTTGGCGGCAGAAATTGTACTTCTATATTTTGAAGGAGTGGTGTTTTGTGGCAGCTTGCATTGTCCACAAATAAAACAATTTTTTTATTCTCTCTCTGCATTTCAATATCTAAGGAATGCAAGATTTCGTGCCATAACTTGGTTGTCATCCATGCCTTTTCATTAGAAAAATATCGCACTGGAGGAACAACGTTTTTGAAACACCGTGGATTTTTGGATTTACCAATTACATACACCCGTTTAAATGTTCCCATTGAATTACAAATGAATAATACAGTAAATCTTAGTTTCTGGCTTTTATGACCGACAGCTTGAGTGTCAGGACGGTAGTAAGTATTTGTAGGCAAGGCCTTATAGTAAAGAGCACTCTCGTCCGCATTCATAATATTTTCGGGTGGATATTCGTTGATAAGATCAGGCAAAATATTATCAACGTAACTTTCTGCACTTTCTTTGTTGCTGTCTGTAGCCTCTCAATGGATTTTTCCCACTTTTATATTTTGTCGTTTCTTCCATCTGAATAGCCAGTTAGAGTCCGGTTCAAAATCTTCTCCAAACTCAGTGGCAAACTCTTTAGCCTTATTAATAAGCACTAGACTGCTAACAATAGCATTTTTTGCCTTTGTTGGTCAAACCATATTGCAAGAACCTCTTCGATATTATCATGAACACCTTTTCTATTTCGTTTTTGTTTCAAGTTTGTAGAACTTGCCGCACTTAGCTTAATTTCCACTTTTTTCTTTAAAATGCGATTCACTGTGGAAATGTCGCACTAGTATTTTAAACAAATTGTTTTTCTTCCACTTCTTTAATAATCTTTAATTTTTGTTTAATTGAAAGCGATGTTAACTTTTTTTAGACATCGTTTTATAGGCACGTGCACTGGTCAACTAATATACCGAAGAGAAATGTAAACAAAACAGACCGTAATTTAATTATGTATGTACATCAACAAAAATCATTACATAGATCGTTAGAGAAAGAGAGAGAGTTTTTTAAACAAATTCGGTAGAACATTAAGCTTTTTATAATTCAACGCGTATAAAATAACAAGAATGTCATCTGGAATTTCATTCAGAGAAACACACACCAACACATTCACACTTATGGCATGTTCTTTTTGTTGTACATATGTAATGATGTTCAAATGAATGTGGTTTTTGCATTTGAGAAAGAGAGTGAGCGATCGAAGTTGTTATGATTTTTCGTGACAGGCAGCTAAAAGCAAATTTTCAGTGCAAATAAATAAAAATTTCCAAAATCAAGAAGCACTTATCTTAAATGTGCACTTAAAGAAGAAATTTGTATGGAATTTAGAGGAAACTGCTAAAAACTAATATTTTGGGCTGTTATATCCAAAGTGCACTTAAGTAAAAGGCAGCTAAGTCAAAACTACTGTAGTCAATAATAGCATTTCCTTCCATTTTAGGATTTCTTGTAAAATAAGTTCAAGACTTTAAAAAATAAGTAGAATTAATGATTTTGTGACGAACATTTAACATTTGTGAAGAACATTTAACTGCTACTGAATAAGGTGATGTTGGTAAGCGATTTCAGCTTCTGCAAGTTGAAATATGATTAATCTGAAAAAAGTTTTGTCAAAAAATATTTACTAATAGTTACTTGTCAAATAATATTTCACTTCTTTAAAATTAAACAGTTCCAATAGCTCGTTTAATAGATCACACTGGGTATTGCCGTTAAAACCTGGTATATTTAGCACAATATTTCCGTACTCGTCACTTTGCACATTTATAACTTCATCAATTACTGCGGTTTGTTGCACTACGTCTGAGAAATTTACATTTGTGTTTTCGGCAGCCATTATTACAAAATTTATTCTTCAAAACTCACAATGTACGCGACAATAACCCAACACTACTAAGAAGGGAATGAGGATTGTTGGTCTTTTGAAATAACGTCATTTAATTAAAGATCCAGTTTATTTCAACGCGATTCAATATTACATTAACATTGATCAACTTCATTTCAATCTTATTCAATGTTGATTTAAAATGCCTAATTTTATTTCAACGTGATTCAATGTTGATTTTAAGGAAAATAATGTTGTTTCAAAGTGGTGTAATGTTGAAATCACATGTCTAATGTATAAGTTTGTATACAATTTTATATTAGTTTACAATTTTATTTTAATATCGTCCATTGTTGATTTAAAGTGAATCAACGTTAAACGCATATGAAATCATTTTGCTTTAAAATGGAGTAATGGTAATTTTCATATCATAGAATAAAACATTTTATTTTAACAGTTGTTAATTTAGTGTTAATGGATTAGAACACAAAATTAATTTAAAGGTGTCATTATAATGCAGTAAAGGTACTGTTTGAGCATGAATTAAAGCTGCTAAACTAGAAACTGACACAAAATTAAGTATTTAGGCTAACAAAAGAAAATAAAGTTTTTATGATATTTACCTAATATCATGAGTTTGATATTCTGTTGAATAGCACACACGCAAATGGTATGTGTATCACTGGATCCTGCAAGTACAAAATGATAGCTCTCAGTGAAGCAAAACTAGAAAATCCGATGCAATAGTCAGGATAAGGGCCGTGGTGATTGGGTGTTCAAACTAGGGTTTCCATATGGATAATTTTCAAAAGAGAACTTTCGCTTTAAAAAAGAGAACATTTTAACTAAAAAAGAGTTTACAATAAAAAAATTCTTTATTAAATATTTAATAATTTTATTGATGTTAAAATTAAAATAATAATAGTTTCTAATGATAGAAACAACGAAATAAATATATAATAAAACAACAAAAAACAAAAAGAATCACATTTTCTTAAAAAATAAACAAAATAAATTCAAAAATCACATTTTCTTTAAAAAAAAACATAAACAAAATAAATTAAAATATTAAAATTAATTGAGATCAATATCTGATTCTGATGAATCGGAATTATAATTTTTTGAGCTACTTATTAGGGCTAAGTATTTTTTATCGTTAATAATTAAATCTTTAAAAGATTTACATTTTAAATCCTTAAGATTGTATACAACCGTGAGAATCGATCTGATGGTTGACATTTTGTTTCGACGTATGGCGTATGGCCCACAATTGACGACGACAACGTATTGGCGTATTGGCGTATATAACAATTGTGGCGAATTCCTACTAAATAAATAAAATTCCATCAATCTAGGATTTTTTTGAAATAGAGTACATAAAGAGCACTGTTGGACATAAAAATACGGCACCAAAAAAAGAGAGTGAACAAAAAGATACGAACACAAAAAGAGAACATGTTCTCTTTAAAAGAGATGTAATGGACAGCCTAGTTCAAACCCCCCAGAGAGGTTTTACATTTTTAAATCCTTCTGAATACTCTGAAGCTATAAAATGTATAAAATAAAATATTATAAAATTAAATATGTGATAAAATTACAAAAATCCTAAAATGTCTTTAAAAATGTTTAGTGGACATATTTTATTTTGAAAGAACCCGTTAAAATTTTGGTTATCTACCTTTTCAAAAGTCCTTCATTGGATTATTCTGCCATCGAAGTACTTCGATCCCATCGCCGTCATTTCGTAATTTCGTATAAATTCTGGAAATGTGCTTTAAGAGGTAGGCTTTATAAAAATAAAAAATATGCTTAAAGTTGTGTTAAATTCGATACTGGTATTTTTAGATAGAATCCGATAATAACAATGGATATTTGTGAGCTCTTATGATATATTGAGCGTAAAATAATTCGGCGATGAGAAATCACTCGAACAAAGCACAAAAAAGCGATTACATCGGCAATTATTTTTAGAATTAACATACATATATTGGGCAAAGGCGAAAATTAAAGGTAATTTATGGATTGATTTCCCTCGTTTTAGAAATTGTGGAATTTTTTATAAGAATGGCACAAGTGTTTTTCAAAAGTAAATTAAAAATTCTTAACTTGCTTTAAAATTGCATAATACGTCTCATCTTCTTGTCCTGACACCCTAAAATATTCTCTAGCTTTCCACTATTCTAGAAGTTCTTGGGAGATAAAAGGTGACTTGACTGACCCTAAAGCTTTCTCTATTCCTGTAGCGAACCCATTTCTGGTCATCTCCTCTGGTATCTGTGGCCATGACAGTGCCCTGGCACCAAGAGTAGCTTGTCTACTTAATTATGTCTATTAAAGTAATTTAGTAGTGTAAACTTTTTGTGCAAAGTTGAAAACTACTAACTACGCGATGTGGTACGGCTGGACCACTGATGTTTTGGAATCGTTTCGGAGTGCTACATCATTTCATCCGGCATTGAGTAAATCAGCTGCCATAGATGACATCTGGTTCCTGCTGGTAGCAAATTTGGAGTCATCATACATCCCAGGGGCGTTTGTCTAAATATATATTGCATCGAAACCAGCTAAATATGGCATGCAAGTTTGGTGGATATTTGATGTAAATACAAATTATCCCCTAAGAGATCAAATATACACAGGACTATTGCCGGTAATCGTGAAGTTTATCAAGGCGAAAGTGTTGTCATGGATTTAGCTAGAAAGTAGTTTCCTACAGGGCGTATATATTGACAATTTCCTTACAACCTTGACTATCGCAGAGATTTTGATCAATGAATTGCTCTTGTTGGTACTGTTCGCCCAAACAAAGGGTTTGTGCCCTCTCAATTTCAAAAATCAAAAAACCGTGAGATGTTTGAAACGTAAAATTTATTTATTTATTTATTTAAAGTAAAAGTTAGTTTTTAATTGTGTTTTCTTTTTTCTCTGTCACAATGCACTTAAGAATTATCCTGGCTGGACCACAATGTGCACTTAGTGGTACAAAAATCATTGGGAATCCTAGGGTTAAAGCAAGTCCTCATAGAATTTACACTATAAACATATTATTTTATTTACATGAAGTTCTCTTTCCAAAATTTATTAACTTATTATACTTGTATATGTATGCCTTAATAAAGTTTGAAATTAAATTTGGTACATGTCAATATAAGTGTGCTCTAACTATTAGGCCAAAGAATTGGGCAGCTTTGTTTAAATTTTGGCATGGTTTTCATATATGCGTATTCCATGGTATGCCCTATCTTCACTATGAAACAGAAAAATATTATCTTTATAAAAAGTATTTATATATAAAAGTACTAGCAGTACCAGCTGCTTCGAGTGCGTTTATTTGTTATTAGTTTTATCCGCCTTTGTTTTTGGATAGTATTTATTTGATTTTCTTTTGGTGGATATAGATAAATCTAAAATAGTAATTTGGAAACCTCCAATTAGATAGCACTCATATACAAAAGAAATGTGCTTGTCAATTTGTACTATTTTAGCTGAACTCCCTTCTTCTTTATTTACTTTTTATCATTTTTATTATTTTATCCTCATGTTTCTATATGCAGCCGACCACTTTATAACTTTTTGCACTTCTTTCCCAAAAAATACACATTTTGAAAAATCACTATAGGTAACATGTGTTTTTGCTTCCCCTACAAACATGTACTTTATTTCGTACCAAGTTTATCCCTTGTCGCCCCGAATCCTCCTTATAAGTACAAATAATATCCATGTATGTTCCGCGTTTACGTAATTAAAGGGTTGTACACCATTTTTATCCGTTTTTGTCACGCGCGCACCTTAAAGTACAAATTTCGAAAAATCAATTTAGATTTACGCTTCTATGTTGTCAGAGGAATTTACATACCAAATTTCACAACTATAGCTGCCAATACTTTAGTAGGTACCATTTGTATCCCCTTTTGTCCCGCTCACACCTTATATGTACAAATTTCGAAAAATCCATTTATGTTGTAAGTCTACGTTGTCAGAGAAATGTAGATACCGATTTCCACGAATATAGCTGCAATATAAGTAAAAGTACAAATTTAAAAAAATCCCTATGTGTAGCTCGTCTGCATGGTCGTTGCAAGGAACACACCGAATTTCACACTTCTAGCTACTGCCGTTTAGTCAGGACGAAGGATCGATGTTTAACCCTTTTTGTCCCATTTTACGAATTTTTTAAAACCCTTTCTTAGTCGACGTCTACGTCATATTTGGGAACTACCCTGCAAATTGCATGACCCTGGCTTATGCCGTTTGGTCTGGGGCTGGTCAATGATAAGTCGGTCAGTCAGTAAGTATATAGATTTATATTATATATATTTATAAAACAAAGAGTTTTTATAACACGTAACAGATAAAAAGCGAATCACAGTTTGTGACTTTGCATTTTTTGATCAAATTGGGATATAATAATGAAATTGGAATTATGGCAAAACATTTCTCCAAAAATAATGGCTAACATGTTTCGACATTTTATCCAACCAAATACCGAAAGTGGAGAAGAGGTTCCAAAATTTGGGATTTTTTTTATAAAATAATCGCACATGGATGTGGTAATATTTTCAAAGTAAGACTATTTTTAGAGTACCACGGTATAATATGTCGTCCTTTGAATATAATGATAGCCTATCTGTTCACAGGCTATTGTTTTGTATTGCATTGATTCTATATCTGATAACAATTTTGTCAAATCGTAGTTCCACAAAGTGGATAAAAAATACTGTGAAAATAACGTACAATTTCCCTTAAAAGGAGCGTAGAAATAATAAATTGGCCAGTTTATATAGTAGTAGACAAATTCAGAATAAAAGATTAATATTTAATTCAAATACGCGATTTCACAAGAAACTTTAAACATGATTATTTCAAAACACCCAAAAACTATAGGACATTTTTTTTCCACTGGGGATGTCCCCTATAAATGCAGCGAGCGTATTGCTTTGATGGAAGGAGGAAAGAGGGGGGAGTGTTTGTTAATTCAATTGTAGCTTCTTTACTTTTTTGTAAAATTATATGAAACCCCCCCAGGGGAAAATCCTGCGCACGGCCCTGGTCAGGATGTTCTTCTTTAAACAATTGGTACAGCTCTTTCAAATTACACATGATAAGCCTTTTTTAAATGTATTATCTTGATCCATCACAATTTTGCAAAAAGAAAATCTTTATTTCCAGACACTTTTATAAAAATCGAGAACTTTATTTTTTAATGTCGTCAGATAAGAATCGGCTTAAAAAGAATACGATTAAATGATTATAGAAATGTAAAATAGTTTTTAACAAACGTATTTTAACTGAAAACTTTTTTCTTACTTTACCTTTTTCCCCTTCCCTTTAAATTGTTGATGTTACTGTCCTGTGCTTTGTAGCACCTATGGTGTCGCAAATTTGGTTAATGCTCCAATTAACTGTCAATAGGGTTAACTGTTCTTCTGATCTCGTGTAGAGTCTTTAAACATTTCTTGGAGATTCTTTACAATGTACGAAGACATTTAAGGAATTTTCATATGGTCGCATATGTAAGAGTGTCGCAAATGTCTAGCTGATGTCGTCATATTGTTATTTTAAACTAGCTGACCCGACAAAAAATTCCCTGTCCATATTTCAATTAGTTTGTTTGTGATCATCGTGTGAATTTTTAAAAAACCATTTCAAATGTTTAAACAAACCTGGAATGAGAAAAATTTTGTTCTCAGTGATTATTGTATCGATTAACTTTAGCATTCTAATTCATTATGCATTCTAATTCATTTAGTTTATTGGGTTGTGTTGGCCGTGAAATCACTGGTAGTGTTTGGTAAAAATCACCAAAAAATCATTAATAGACAGCGGATTTTTATGCAAATTATATTTTTTATCTTTGCATTTTTAATTTATGCATCACATGCTTAAGTAATATTGGTTATATCGATTTTTTAATATTGAGATCATGTGAATCATTTGTGTGAAGTCGTTATTCAATTATAATCATCCTCTCAAAACATGCTGTTGCCAACAATCGCCTCTAGTCATTTTTCGGTCTAATTTCTCCAAAGACTTTATGTGAGACATCGTATACTCATACCGAGCGATCAGTTTACGTTACTGCACAACAATTATCACCGGCACAGTCCTTAGACATTTTGCACGTTTTAAGTTCTTTAATATGCGTAATCAACGGCAATTTGATTGCTGTTCGACCTTTTTCGACAATTTAGCTGCAATTTCAGATGAGGGTGGTAAATTTAAATTCTGTGAGAGAATCGTAGCCAAAATCTACGTGATCAAAATAGTCTTATGGTTCCAACGTAATCGTCCAGAGGATAATCACTAAAATTCCATTGTTATAAACTTCATGAGTGTCGTACGTTAATTGCCTTCATCTTCGTGCTTTCCTTCAATATGCTATTCATTAAGTTCCCTACTTCCCAGTGTCATTCCAAAAACTAATCTGGTATTAACTGAAGATTCTGAGGCGATAGTCTGCGGTTGTCAATATAATTTTCTCTAGAAACATAATCTTCCAATACCATGTTCGCTAAACGACACACGATTTGGAGCAACGTATGGGAACATGAATTGAAAAATCTAAATATCAACATTCGCAATATCAACCGATTTTTTCTAGTGCAAATGTCCAGCAATTGTTTTGAAAATACTACAGATTGGCCGTCTCAATAATTCTGTCCGTCAGCTGGAGATTGCCGTAGAATAGCCCATAATGTAAATCGAAAATCACCTTCCAACAGAATCATTACTTAGGTTAGGTTAGGTTAGGTTGAGAGGGTTGCCCGCTGGTAGTGTATACAACATTATGTGTATACGCAACCAAGCGAGTTCACTCGGAGACTATTTGTCCATTGTGTTGCCCTTGATAAATGATAAAGGAAGAGATGTGTTAGTGAATAGAGGAGGAGGATTATAGTGAGAGAAGAGAAGTTGATAGTATGGAAAGTCCGAAGGATTCGTTTTGTCAGTCGTTATTAGATTGCCTGTTGTTTCTACTGGAGAACCAGCTGGCCTTGTCTATGAATTTATATAGGTGGTTCAGAGGAACATTTGCTATTTCTGCCAGACTGTTAAAGAACCTGCTTCCAAGATAATGTAGCCTGAGCTCCTGCAGTCCGTGGCATGAGCATAGCAGATGCTCCACCGACTCCTCTTCTTCTTCGTCGAGGCAGCTTCTGCAGTAGTCCATATGAGGGATTCCCATACGCTCTGCCATACGGCCTATTGCGCAGTGCCCTGTAAGGACTCCCATGAGGATACTTGTGTTTCTTTTGCCGAGTGTCAGTAGTTCCTTTGTTCTACTAGGGTTGATTATCGGCCATAAGTTACGTGTTATTCTGCAGTTATGACCGGAGTCCCATCGCAACTTTGTTTCTCGGTCTGCTATTTCGTCTATTTGGTTGAGTATTTCGATGAAAGGCGTGCGTATGTTCGTATTACATGGAACTTCAGTCTCTTTGGAGCCTTTCCGTGCACATTCGTCTGCCATTTCGTTTCCAGGTACATCCGTATGACCCGGTACCCATACAAGTGTGACGTCATGCATTTGGAGTCGGTCCAGAGACTCTAAGCAGTCATGTACGCATCTTGATTTTACAGTCTTGGAGTTTAAGGCTTTAAGGGCTGCCATACTGTCCACGTAAATTCTGAATTTTGACGGATCGAAGTCCCGTTCCAGAATATTTTTCGCGGCTATGTTGATGGCATATACTTCTGCCTGAAAGACTGTGCAAGTAGTTGGTAGTCGGACGGATATTTTAAGGTTTAAAGGTTCAGAAAAGACTCCCGATCCCGTACCTGTCTCCATTTTCGAGCCATCAGTGAAGATTGAGTTTTCCCCGTCGGTCATGACCGTGTTGGATGCCCATTCTTCTCTGGTGGGTATTTCCAGTTTGAAGTTCTTATGTAGGTGCATACTGGGCTTGAGAAAATCTGAATTTTTATCTAGCCTCCCGTATGATTCCGTAGCTCCTAAAATAGAGCTGTGCCCAAGTGTATCGTTTTTCAGCATACCGAGTTCTCTGATACGCAATGCTACCCTTGCTGCGCATCTCCTTACGAAAATGTCCATGGGTTGTATATTGAGTATAGTCTCTAGTCCGGCTTGAGGAGCTGATCTCATTGTCCCAGCAATGCCCAAGCATGCCAACCTCTGTACTTTGTTGAGATTTGCTAGGAGTGATTTTCTTTTTACGGCGCTCCACCAGACCAGTGCCCCGTATGTGAGTATTGGCCTTACTATTGCCGTATACAGCCAGTGTATCATCTTTGGTTGTAGTCCCCATCTTTTTCCGAACATCTTTTTGCAGGTATAAAAGGCGCAGAGTGCTTTCCTTCCTCTCTCTTCTGTGTTTCTTTTCCAAGAAAGTTTCGAGTCCAGGATTATGCCAAGGTATTTTGCTGCCTTTGATAGATGCAGTATCTCCCCATCTAATTTGGGGAGGTCGAAGTCCGGAATTTTATATTTTCTTGTGAACAGAACTAACTCTGTTTTCCTTGGGTTAACTCCTAACCCATTTCTTGTCGCCCATCTTAAGAGCTTCCTTAGTGATCTTTCCATGACCTCACTAATCGTTGGTAAGAATTTGCCTCGGACCAGCAGTACTAAGTCGTCGGCGTATGCCGTCACCTTAATTCCGTCTCTGTTGAGGTCAAGTAGGATTTCATTTATCACCAGGTTCCAGAGCATCGGCGAGATCACACCTCCTTGCGGCGTGCCTCTTGTAACACGTTTTCTCACAACTTCCTCGCCCAATTTCGAGTTAATAATCCTGCTTTCCAGCATGCTGCCCGTCCATTGGGTTATGCCTTGGTTCATTTCCAGGCGTCCGAGAGCGGATGTGATCGATGTTATTTTGACGTTATTGAAGGCGCCTTCCACGTCTAGAAAAGCTGCCATCGTATAGTCTTTGTACAGCAAGGAGCTCTCAATATAGCCTACCACTTCATGTAATGCCGTTTCCAATGACCTTCCTTTAAGGTATGCGTGTTGTGCCTTGCTGAAGTTGTCTGGATTTAGTTTCTCCCTGACATGTAAGTCCAACAGTCTTTCCATGGTTTTTAGTAAAAACGATGATAGACTGATGGGTCTATAGTCTTTTGTCGTGTTGTGGTTTATTTTTCCCGCCTTGGGGATAAAGACCACCCTGACTTCTCTCCATGCCCTTGGTATGTAGGACCATCTTAGGCTTGCGGAGAAAATTAATCGTAGCCATGGCAATATCCGGTCCAGGGAGACCTGCAGTTGTGCTGGTATAATTTCATCTGGTCCTGCTGACTTGTATGGCCTGAAGGATTGTATAGCCCACATTATTTTTTCGTCATCAACTATTACTTACTCTGCTAAATGAAAAATAACGTAAAAATACAGAAGGATATAACTTTCTTCAGCTTGTTGTTAACGGCACCTTTAAAAAAATAAAAATTTATTGAATAAACACTGGTTTAGGTGGCTGCTCTCACGGGTACGTCAGGAAGTTTGCCTTTAGGCACAGTTTTGAATTGAATAAGCACTACTTTAAAATGGTTTGTCCAGATTCGTTCAGACACCACAATTTTTACTAATTTTTATTATCCGCTGTATGTATTAATTTTGTATCTGCACTAACTTCGTACACCTCTCCGCTATAAAGTTGATTAACAACGCCTGGTTGTACGGTATTTACATATTGCTTTGAAAAATGTGTAATATTTGCTAAAGACGCTGTGGCGTTGACCGAATATCCTTATAACCTTATGGGTCGGACCCACTAATATTTTTATACACTCCACGAGAGTATTATGTCTTTGTGCATTTGTTTGTAACACCCAAAAGGAAGAGAGATAGACCCATTGTTAATTATACCGATCGACTTAGAATCACTTTTTGAATCGATTTAGCGATGTCCGTCCGTCTGTCTGTCTGTCTGTCCATCTATTCTTGTAATCACGATACAGGTCGCAATTGTACACAGAACCAAATGAAACTTTGCACAGCTAAGTTTTTCGAGATAAGAACGAACGCTATTTAATTTGAAGAAAATCGGTTCAGATTTAGATATAGCCCCCATACGAATTTCACTCCCGATTTGACTCTTTTCACTCTAGATACCACATATTTTAAAAGATTTTCTTCAAAATTGGCAAAACATCTTATAGTTCACCTAGAAACATCTGTGGTAAAAATGGGTCAGATCGGTTCAGATTTATATATAGCTCCCATACAAATTTCGCTCCCGATTTGATTTTCTCCGCTCTAGAAACCACAAATTGTATCAGATTGTCTTCAGATTTGGCAAAACATCTTATTTTTCAACTAGCAACACCTGTGGTAAAAATGTGTTAGATCGGTTCAGATTTATATATAGCTCCCATACAAATTTCGCTCCCGATTTGAATATTTCAACTAGAAACGCCCATGATGAAAATGGGTCAAATCGGTTCAGATTTATATATAGCTCCCATACAAATTTCGCTCTCAATTTGACTTTTTCTGCTCTAGATACCACATATTTTAACAGATTTTCTTCAAAATTGGCAAAACATCTTATAGTTCAACTAGAAACACCTGTGGTAAAAATGGGCCAGATCGGTTCAGATTTATATATAGCTGCCACACAAATTTCTCTCCCGATTTTACTTTTTCCACTCTATAAACTACATATTTTAACAGATTTCTTTCAAAATATCTTATATTTCAACTAGAAACACCCATGGTGAAAATGGGTCGGTTCAGATTTACATATAGATCCAATACAAATTTCGCTCCCGGATAGACTTTTTCCGCCCCAGAAACCACAAATTTTCTCCGAATTTCTTTGATGTGACCACCAAACGTTATATTTGAACTGGAAGAACTTATTTTGAAAGTTAGTCACTTTATTCCATGCTGGGATATAGCCCCGATACAAATATTCTTTTCGATTTGACAAATTGGACCAGGTCATATTAGCCTATGATAAGGAAACATACAAAAATTCTTCCCGTTTTCACTTTTTACCGAGTTGAATTGTATTCGGATAGAAAGTGGAGTGTATCGTATAGTCGGCCCGCCCGACTTTAGCCTTTCCTTACTGGTTTGTAAATATTTTAGTTTCAGCTGTGCAATAAAAGGAAACAATTTAAAGGAACATTTTGATATTTGTCGTATTTTATTCGCGGTCTTTTGGTTCACAATAGGCAAAATTGTTTGCGGTAGTAAAATAAATGTTAACAACAAATTCAATTCAACAACATTGTCTCACACACACAAATACTTACATTGTAATTCCAGAGGAGCTTTCGTTTCTTTTGGCAGCAACTTCATTGATTTGTTATTAATTTTGTATTTCGCCTTTTTTAATTTTTCTGTTCTGCTCTGTTCTGTTCTTTTTTGGGGGGTTTTACTTTTTAACAGCGTCGGACGTTCTCGACTTGTGCGATGCGTGACGTCGATAGCTATGTTATACTACTTTAAAGGCGTTAAGAATTTTTGATTTATGGTTAAAAATTAACTTTTTAATTCCGTAATCGACTACTAGATATATTGTTTATAGGGTGTTAAGACATTTGGGCGAAAACGTATTGCGCAAAATGCGAGATAATAGACCTGGTTAGATTGGGCTTACTAGCTTAATTTTTGTATGAAATTTACTCGCTTAATAAGAAAGTAGCTTACTACTCTCTTAGTTGTATGCATTTCAACATGGTTTTCGTTAGTTTTGGATAATTTTCAAGGAGACTGCTCACTCTACTTTTCTGCTAGAGATGCCCACCTCACGCAAAAAATTGCAGTCTAAAAACAAAAACTATTCTCAAACGCCGTATAATTATTTTGCTCCAAACATTACAACTTCATTTGAAACGGCTTTATAACTTTTTATTTACTATTTTGTTGGTATGCTTATTCGATTTTGCTTATAGATTAATGCATTTATATTATT
This sequence comes from Polietes domitor, assembly GCA_947397865.1. Lineage (NCBI taxonomy): Eukaryota > Metazoa > Arthropoda > Insecta > Diptera > Muscidae > Polietes > Polietes domitor. The sequence continues at coordinate 81,038,180 of OX377618.1, read as the reverse complement.
TATATCATATTATTATTTGTGTTGCAGTTTCAGACAGTATAATGTATGTATGTCTAATGGATATATGTATAGCTTAATTGACAGATTATGTTTTAATTGTAAAGGACTCGGAGTAAAATATTTTGTGGGCTATCATAAATTTCGAAGATATAGTCTATCTTACCATCGTCTATCTATCATGTTTTCCAACCTATCGGGTATAATTGGAAAGAATTTAAAGAAATCAAATAACTATTAAACGGATTCATTAACCCACTGTGAGCCAGTTGAATATTTTAACATGCTTTTTAGAAAAATACAATTGTCTCGAACTAATAAAAATATAAGACACGGCGCCATTTATCTTTTTTAATTTTAATTAACAGCAACAATTTTTAAGCTGCTAAAGCAAAACTGCAGATAATTTACTGTTATAGCAGACAAATTGCTGTAATAGCAGAAAAAGTGCAAGCTGATGGGCAGCAAACAATGTCTGCTCTTAATACCAGTTTTTTATTCTATGTGTATATTTCTTGGTCTTATAATTTATTTCAACTGGTAAGAACGCTTATTACATCATAACCTTCGTACAATTCAGATGTTGACTCCTGTTACATTTAAATTTAATTTCGTTTCATATTTCCCCAATTGGGCGTCTTCATTTCTCTAGGTCACATAATATGAAAGCCAATGACCAAACCTAGATGAATGACACGATTTAAGAAACGCTTTGGTAAGGTGATTTGTTACTTTATTAATTGTGCATTTTAGTTCCTGTACATTCGTTATGCTGCCATGTGGAGGAGATAACGTTTGCATTTGATTTCCAGTTTGTCTATTTAGTTTTTTCTTACCTTATTCGAGTTCTACTGTAAGGTGGGTTTTATGGTGATCCGAAAAGGAAAACTCATCGGTGGGAGACTTTTATTGAGTCGCTATTTGTTACTAGTTTGTTTTTGTCGGTGCTCCCCCATAAGGGCGTCGACGCCCCCAAGGATTAGGTCATGACCTTTTGTTTTACACCACTAGACCGCGTTGCACTCTGGGTATCGAGTTTTGTGTCGAGGGGAAGTACCATCGTCAAATGGTTCAATCCGAATTTTATATTCACCTGGGAGATCTTCAGAAGACGCAATGACTCTAGGGGGTTTGGGGTTTCCCGGACTTTTTTCATTTCCCGAGAAAAGGGAAATGAAAAGATTCATTCCCGGGAATGTTTTTTTTTTAATAAATGATGAAACATGGCCATAAAACCATTTTTTAATCAAAAACTGTTTTATTAAAAATCAAAAATAACACAAATTCAAATTGTTCATATTAAGAAATAAAAACAAAACAAATAGTCAAAATTGGTTAATTGGGCCTAAAGCATCCACTAGCATTTCCAAGAGTGGTACATGCTCTTATACCCATAAATTTCCTGAGGCAAAAACAATTAATGTTTTTCTAATGGCGTTCTTTAGGAACGATTGGATCATTCCCACCATGCTGTTCCATCCGGTATTGGCATCAAGAACTAAGCATTTCCCAGCTCTTCCTTTCCGTACTTTTGAAGACAATTCTTCTTGTACGATCCAGAGTCCTTTTAAAGCTAAAATTAGAAAGAAAAGCCCACTATTATATAATATTTACTTACCTTTGACGTCATAGGTTACAAATTAAATGTCTTCTTCACTTCCTTCCGTTTCGCTTCCAGATGAGGTAACATCTTTTGTAATGTAACGGACGTCAAGTACAGCCAAATGAATAACATGATTCCAACATAAGAAACCTTCCGTTGGACTCTCAAAAACCAAACCATCTCATTACGTTGGGTCCATTTGATATGGTGGCTACTATATGTTTCTTCAAACACAAACAGAATTCTTGAAGTCTGTTTTCAACTAATTTTCTTATTTCCACAGCATTACATATCCTTGCTATAAAAACCAGACCAGATTGTAAAAGGAAGAATTTCCATTTATACAAATATATAAATATCTTCGCTGTGTCAAACATAGGGTTTGGGGTTTCCCGGACTTTTTTCCTTTCCCGGGAAAACGGCAATGAAAAGTTTCATTCCTGGGAATTCCGGGAAAAATTAATTTATTTTAGGTATGTCCAATATGATTTAAAATGTCAACATTTAGTAACTGGTGTGCTTTTTTCCATGCTTTATAAAGAGTGATTTTTTTGAGGTTAGGATTTTCATGCATTAGTATTTGACAGATCACGTGGGATTTCAGACATGGTGTCAAAGAGAAAGATGCTCAGTATGCTTTGACATTTCATCATGAATAGACTTACTAACGAGCAACGCTTGCAAATCATTGAATTTTATTACCAAAATCAGTGTTCGGTTCGAAATGTGTTTCGCGCTTTACGTCCGATTTATGGTCTACATAATCGACCAAGTGAGCAAACAATTAATGCGATTGTGACCAAGTTTCGCACTCAGTTTACTTTATTGGACATTAAACCAACCACACGAATGCGTACAGTGCGTACAGAAGAGAATATTGCGTCTGTTTCTGAGAGTGTTGCTGAAGACCGTGAAATGTCGATTCGTCGCCGTTCGCAGCAATTGGGTTTGTGTTATTCGACCACATGGAAGATTTTACGCAAAGATCTTGGTGTAAAACCGTATAAAATACAGCTCGTGCAAGAACTGAAGCCAAACGATCTGCCACAACGTCGAATTTTCAGTGAATGGGCCCTAGAAAAGTTGGCAGAAAATCCGCTTTTTTATCGACAAATTTTGTTCAGCGATGAGGCTCATTTCTGGTTGAATGGCTACGTAAATAAACAAAATTGCCGCATTTGGAGTGAAGAGCAACCAGAAGCCGTTCAAGAACTGCCCATGCATCCCGAAAAATGCACTGTTTGGTGTGGTTTGTACGCTGGTGGAATCATTGGACCGTATTTTTTCAAAGATGCTGTTGGACGCAACGTTACGGTGAATGGCGATCGCTATCGTTCGATGCTAACAAACTTTTTGTTGCCAAAAATGAAAGAACTGAACTTGGTTGACATGTGGTTTCAACAAGATGGCGCTACATGCCACACAGCTCGCGATTCTATGGCCATTTTGAGGGAAAACTTCGGAGAACAATTCATCTCAAGAAATGGACCGGTAAGTTGGCCACCAAGATCATGCGATTTGACGCCTTTAGACTATTTTTTGTGGGGCTACGTCAAGTCTAAAGTCTACAGAAATAAGCCAGCAACTATTCCAGATTTGGAAGACAACATTTCCGAAGAAATTCGGGCTATTCCGGCCGAAATGCTCGAAAAAGTTGCCCAAAATTGGACTTTCCGAATGGACCACCTAAGACGCAGCCGCGGTCAACATTTAAATGAAATTATCTTCAAAAAGTAAATGTCATGGACCAATCTAACGTTTCAAATAAAGAACCGATGAGATTTTGCAAATTTTATGCGTTTTTTTAAAAAAAAAGTTATCAAGCTCTTAAAAAATCACCCTTTATAAGGTTACTTTCTATATATGTTTGTGTGCCACAAAATTTGAAATCACTTTTGAAAGCTTTTTTCTCAACCAATTTTGCTCAAATTTTGCACACTTAATCATTTTCGATGACAATACAAGGAAATGGAAAAATTTGACCAATTGGACAAAGGGGCGTGGCACCTCCCATACAAAGTTAAAACCTATTATTGAATATTGTCAGTTCTATGACACCTAGAGTGCTGAAATTTTGTGTAAGTGCATCTAGCATCAATTCGCATAGTTGTGCCAAAAAGGGGCGGTATTGGAAAAGTGGGCGTGGCACCTCCCATACGAAGTTAAAACCTATTATTGAATATTGTCAGTTCTATGACACCTAGAGTGCTGAAATTTTGTGTAAGTGCATCAATGTGCATAGCTGTGCCAAAAATGGGCGGTATTGGAAAAGTGGGCGTGGAACCTCCCATACGAAGTTAAAACCTATTATTGAATATTGTCAGTTCTATGACACCTAGAATGCTGAAATTTTGTGTAAGTGCATATACCATCAATGTGCATAGCTGTGCCAAAAAGGGGCGGTATTGGAAAGTGGGCGTGGCACCTCCCATACGAAGTTAAAACCTATTATCGAATATTGTCAGTTCTATGACACCTAGAGTGCTGAAATTTTGTGTAAGTGCATCTAGCATCAATTCGCATAGTTGTGCCAAAAATGGGCGGTATTGGAAAAGTGGGCGTGGCATCTCCCATACGAAGTTAAAACCTATTATTGAATATTGTCAGTTCTATGACACCTAGAGTGCTGAAATTTTGTGTAAGTGCATCTAGCATAAATTCGCATAGTTGTGCCAAAAAGGGGCGGTACTGGAAAAGTGGGCGTGGCACCTCCCATACGAAGTTAAAACCTATTATTGAATATTGTCAGTTCTATGACACCTAGAGTGCTGAAATTTTGTGTAAGTGCATCTAGCATCAATTCGCATAGTTGTGCCAGAAATGGGCGGTATTGGAAAAGTGGGCGTGGCACCTCCCATACGAAGTTAAAACCTATTATTGAATATAGTCAGTTCTATGACACCTAGAGTGCTGTAATTTTGTGTAAGTGCATCTAGCATCAATGTGCATAGTTGTGCCAAAAATGGGCGGTATTGGAAAAGTGGGCGTGGCACCTCCCATACGAAGTTAAAACCTATTATTGAATATTGTCAGTTCTATGACACCTAGAGTGCTGAAATTCTGTGTAAGTGCATCTACCATCAATGTGCGTAGTTCTGCCAAAAATGGGCGGTATTGGAATAGTGGGCGTACCACCTCCCATACGAAGTTAAAACATATTATCGAATAGTGTCAGTTCTATGACACGTATAGTGCTCAAATTTTGTGTAAGTGCATCTAGCATCAATGTGCGTAGTTGCGCCTAAAATGGGCGGTAATGCAAAAGTGGGCGTGGTACCTCCCATACAAACCACAAATTAAAAATCTATTATTTCTGCTCCTGATAACGCAGTAATTTTTCCTTCTACAAAAGATAACTAAAAAAGAATTTCTAGGCCCAATAGAATTCTGCTTGCATAAAGCATGGATTTGAAAAAAAAAAATTTTTTTGATTTACTAGTTTAAGCTATTAACGCCCACCATACACGTCCGTTTACACTATTTCAAGGTTTTTGTACTGTTTTTTCAACTTTTAATATGAATGTAATTCCTGATTATTTAACTATAAGCCTGTTCGATTGGGCTTACTAGCTTATCTTTGTATGGAATTTACTCGCTTAACAAGAAAGTAGCTTACTACTCTCATAGTGTAGCTGCCAGATTTTTCTTGATGATTCATTTAAGAAAAAACAATGGATAAAAGTGATCGAGAAAACAAAAAACATAATAATACTCTATAAATAAATATTTTTTGTTATTATAGTAGTTAATAAATTGGGCCTTGATAGGTTAAAGTACTGTCATATTACAAATTATGAAATATTTTACTCTAAACTAATCGTCAGAACTAATAAAAAATTGGACATTTAAATCGCAGTCACAAGTGACTTACACCTACACTAGATTCAAAATTAAAAAATGATTAAGGAAACAAATAACTCGGAGAATGTTATGAAGTAATTAATTTAGAATATTCATATAAAAATTTTTGCAGAAACAAAGTAAAATATTCTAAAATGTAAAAACAATATAAAAAAATAATTTTAAGTAAACAAATGCATAAAAAATAAAGGTTTATATAAAATACCGTAGGATATATTTCTATTCATATTTGATTTCTCTTGAAAGTTTCCAGGTGAAAATTTTAATTGTATCCCAATTTTTATAATTTCTTACTGGTTTCATATGTAAAGTAAATTGTTATTTATGTATATTAAGATTTCCACCTTTTATTTCGTCGATTCTTCTAGGAAAACACGATATTTAAAGTTGAACCAGCACGAGGGTTTAAGTATTGACATTATGCCAGTCATAGTATTGTAGGTATGATTTTTTGTTTCACAATAAAGATCATGCAAATATACTCACAAAATGTTTGTATTTCCCTAGTTGGGTTTCGCAAAAAATGGCTACTTAGCGAATTTAAAAAGTTTTGTTTGTAGTAATAAACAAATACCCTTTATTATTGTCAGTAATGTAAATATATGAATTTGAAATATATCTAAAATTTCCCATTTATATAATAAATCTAAATTACTGCTCAAAATAATCTATAAAATATATTTTTAATATTTCCTGTATTCCCGGAAAAATTTGGACGAGATTCGGGAATTCCCGGACTCCAAACTCTAATCACACTAGTCCATTCATATAATATTAGCGTGAATCTACATTTTTTTGAAATTTGAGAGTTTATATCTTTGATATTTGTTTCCTTAACATTGTTGGAGTACTTCAAAATAATGTTTTTTCGGTTTCGTGTTTTGGCAATACCATATTTTTGCTTGCAAAACTTTCATGTATAAATGAGATTGTTATCATTTGGATTGACAGTCTGTCAACTGCAGCTAATTTTGAAACCATTTCTGGAAATTTTTGTAATAACAAAAAATGCTGAATGTTCTTCGAAGATTTTCTCTTTATTTCAATCGAAATATTTTCATCTTCTGACGGAGTGGTGTTGCTCTCAGAGATGATAAGTGGAAGGATTGGTTTGTCTATCGATTTTTGTTTTGTGGACTAATCAGAGGTGCCGTATAAGTCCTCTACCTCCTTTGTACATGATAATTTTGTTTCAAACCTTGCATTCAGCTGCATTGTCAACTTTTTTGTAATGGTTCCGAACTTTTGATATGTTCATCTTTAATGATAAACAAGTACAAAGGTTCCGCAGGGCCGAATCTTATATACCGTCCACCGCGGAGTGTATTCCACAGTATTATCGGTAGATTAGAGATTCTTCATTAGTAAACTCCTAATTTTATGATTTTAGCTACAGCCGTTTTATTGGCTTCACTCCTTTTTTCCATTTTGACCCTAAAAGTACGAATTTAGAACATTTTTCCGCTTCTACGTAGACAGACGAGTGCAAATACTGAAAATCATGATTCTAGCAACAACAGTTTGATTGTAGCCAAATTTAATTCCATTTCGATTCCTGTTGCTATGAAAATCGGAAGATGACTTTATTATTCGCGGCACCGCAGTCAGAGAAATGTACACACCGAATTTCATTATTATAGTTGCAAACGGCTGCACCACGGCTGCACGGTTGGTACCATTTTTATCCCCATTCGCCACATTTTCAGCCTAAAAGAACAAATTTCGAAAAACTCCTTTTTATTTCGTATTTTCACAGTCGGATGAATCAGCGGTTTGGTAGGGACCATTTTTATCCCTCTTTTCCAATTGTATCCCTTAAATGTACGAATTTTGAAAAATCACACTACGTATCTACTTTTTCCCCTCTGTGCCGATTTCGCCCACTTTCAATCCCAACCGATCTGCAACCATAAGACTCAATTAAGAAAAATTTAAACCTCCTAGCTCATTTCGTTCGACCGCTATAGTGCTTTCAACAGACAGACAGACGGGCATGGCTAGATCGTCTTAGAATTTTGCCACGACCCAGAATATATATACTTTATGGAGTCTCCGATGAATATTTAAAGGTGTTACAAACGGAACGACAAAGTAATATACCCCCATCAATAGGTGGAGTTTAAATGTCATATGTACAATTATGTGAAAATCGTATACTTACATGTAAATTGCCAATTTCGCATTTATTGAGTTAAATATTTTCAGTTTTGAAATTTTTATTTGTGTTCGTTACTTTACAACTGATAATGTTTTGATTTGTCTATTATTGTCATCGTAGAGAATGGAGTAGCATAGACTTCACAATACTCTCAGGGAATTGTGTAGTATGGAATAAATTCGTCAGATGTCACTGAATAATGTTGACAAAATTTGACTGCTATAGAATCGTGTAGTACGGAGGAAATTCTTCAGATGTCAGTGAAAGTTGAGTAAATTTTACACCTAGAGATTATGGTCATAATGTTCTTTTGATTTTAGTTTTAATAATCTCAACTTTTCGAAAGCAAATGCGTTTTTGTTCACAGAGAAGTTTTTATTTTTTACTTTATTTTAATATAGAAAAATAAAAATTGAAAATATTTTTTTATTTTCCGGGAAATCCGATTCGGGAATACCCGGAACCCAAACCCTACTCTGATCCAGAGATTCCTACCTTTTCGCTTGTCTCTCGCCCGTTCCCTCATAATCGACAATTCCTACTTTTGGAGGACCTTGTTTTGTACCTTGATCAGTCTGAGTATGCTTTCACCCTCCACACTTTGGTCGATCAGTACAATCTCTACCTTCATGTCAGGCCAAAGAGGGTCAATACCACAGATACTGGCTGAAATAAAGTCTAAAGAAAGAAATCCAATGATTTCGACTCCATTTTTCCATTTGGCACCGTCAAACTCTGTGTAGGAGTTCTCTCCACATTTTATGACGGTTTCCGATATAGATCGCAGAATACATTTTTTGATCATCAACCATATTTTCGTGGACATCGTTCTGGATTGCTCCGATCCAAGATGGCAACTTGCACCTCAGGTGCTGATGACAAAGTATTGGATTTATTCACTCGTTTGCCATCAGGTACCTGTGTCTCACTTGACCGCTGCCTCTTACAGCTAGATTAGGGTGACATTAATTACAGCAAGGCATTGGATTTAGTCGCCCTAGGTTACCAAGTCTAGTTTTAGAGACAGGGTCTGTACAAGGTTTGGAGTTTGAGGTATGCTCTTGTCAGAGTTTGGTGCAAGAACCTTCGCCTTAATGCTTGCTTTCCGTCTGTAGCGTGAGTTCTGTTTGCTCGTTAGTTCGGGTACCGTTTTTTCTGGCAAAGGCAGGTGTAACTTCCACGTATCGTATCAAGCGGTTGTGGCGAGTCGTTAAGGGAAGAGGAGTCTTAACTCTCCATTTTCCTTAGGAATCGCAGCGAGCGCTTGTAGCCTTCCTCTCGCTTCTACTGGTCCGTCTTCCGTTCCTTTTTGACGTCTCCTTCTGATGCTAATTTTGCCACCGTGGCAGATGCTATAATCGCAGACTGGGACGGATTCGAAGATACCATATATATATATATGTATATATATATATATATATATTAGACCGGTCCTTATTTCTTTTTTTTTTTGAATTCGTATGACGGCAAGCGCTAAAACTACTCTATTTGAACCTAAAAATACACAAAAAAAATTTGAGCTTGATTGGACAATTTTTAGGCGTGCCCCCGCCAACAATTGTTTGTCATTAAAGTTAGTTACTATCATATAGGGGAAATTATCACCTTTGGTGCTCTTTTTTTGACATAACTCGAGAACCACTAGTCCGATTTTGTTTAAATAAATTGAAAAATAATTAAGAATTAGAATTCCTTTAAAATGTGTATATCTATATAATCAACAGTTTAGCCGGTAAAAATAAATGTATGAAGAAAATAAATATTTTTTGCCTAAAATATTAATATTTTTTATTTTTTAAATTCATAGAAAATCCAAAACGAACAAATACATTTTAAAATTAAAAATCTAAAGCGATGACAACCAAAAGACTTCGATCGGATGATGACATTATGTTAATTGGCGTAATGGACCACCAAATTACTGGAGCTAAATTACCAGGAAGAAAACAAGTGCTACAAGTTTTATTTTATAATTTAAGAATAGTTGGCTTAAATTTAAGAGAAAGTTCTAGATTAGTTGTTGCTGAGGTCAGCACGTTTTGGCAAAAACCACGAATTCCAACACACCATGAAAAACACTGCATTGAGAAGCTGGAAAAATTATACAACAAGTGGAGAGATATTACAAAGCATCATGGTCGAAAAACAGAATGTCAAAACAGGAAAGAAACTGAATTTCAAGATAAATTAGATGATTTGTTCGATATCGCACATGCAAACGCGTTTGAATTAATTAAAATACAAGAAGACAAAGAGTTCTTAAAAAAGCAACGAGAAAAAGGAAGACCAGGTTGTATGCTAGGAACGGATAAAATTGTAATGCAGAAAGAAAAGCGAAAGGCAGTCCAGAAAGAACAAGAAAACCAGCGTCGAATAAAAGAAGATGAACGAAAAGAGTTATATGAACAACAGATTCAAAGAGGTATACAATTAAATATTCTATCTTTTAAGCAAATCAGAATTATTGTTGTAAAACAGGTATGATTGACATTGACGACGAAACAACATCAACATCTGTATCAAATCCAAATCCAGGTATATCAGGTATCTCCAGAGGTAAAACAATTTTTTTTACACCAAGACTGCTTTCAACTTTGGATAAGTGGAAAATCACTGATGGTGCTGCAGTTCATATCCTAAGCGCAACTGCTGACGCGTTGGGCTATGATGCCAATCATAGTCTCATCTCAAGGTATCGATAAACTACTTGGCATTCCAAAGTTAAAATCTTCGAGTGGAAAAGAAATATCAGATGCCGTGTTTAATTCAATAAATGAATATGAAATGCTTGATCTAGTTCAAATAATCTGATTCGACACAACTGCTCATAATACAGGAGTTCAAAGCGGTGCTGCTGCTCTGCTTGAAGGAAAACTAGGTCGCGATTTATTATATTTTCCCTGCAGACACCATATTTACGAGTTGTTGATCCGTAAAGTGTTTGAAATTAGAGTGGCTACTACAGCCGGTCCAGAAGTGCTAATTTTTAATCGCTTTAGCAAATACTGGATTAATATTGACAAATTAAATTACAAGAGTTGTTTAGAAGATGAACACATTATTACAGTATTGACTGCTGAAGAACGTGGAACAATTTTAAATTACTGTCTAGATAACTTAAAACAAGCTCATAGCAGACGCGACTACAAAGAATTATTGCAATTAGTTGTCACTTTTCTTGGTGGTACGGTGCCGAATTTTAACACCTTTCGTATACCTGGTGCAACTTCTCATGCTCGATGGATGTCAAAATGTATTTATGCACTTAAAATGTATTTGTTTCGTAATGAATTCAATATGACCAACCAAGAGTTAAACGGTATACGTAGTGTCTGTCTGTTCGTAGTTCGTATTTATGTAAAAGCCTGGTTTGGATGCACTAAAGCAATTGAAGCACCAAATCAAGACTTAAATTTAATTAAAAATATTATGGCTTATCCTGAAAGGGATATAGCTCTTGCTTTGCTACAAAAAATCAGCAATCATTTGTGGTATTTGTCGGAAGAAGCAGTCGGTCTTTCAATCTTCGATCCTAATGTAAGTGTTGCAATTAAAAAAAAATGGTTCAGGCAATTAATGTTGAAGCAAATACGGCTAGAAAGCACCCCAAGCTCCTTTTTGTTTTTATTATGAGAAATAAGACAAAAATATATATATTTTGTATTTTATTTACATTTATTTGAAAATTAAGAATAAACTTAAATATTTTTATTAATTACATAAAAATTTAATTAAATGTCATACCTCAAAGACGTGTTCTCAACTCGCTCCGTGTGTGTAATTAATTATCGAAAAACCAAACATACCATAAAGCTCAAAAGGTCTTCCTCGGACTCCGCTTACCGTGTACTGCAGTGGCACTCGAAAATACATGTGCATATTCGGTTAGTTTTTTGAGTTTTAATATAATTTAATTCCACAAAACTTTCTACAGCAAACTATAAAGACTTAATTAAAACACTTAATTACGATAAATAAATAAACTATATCCATCTCGTGCCAACAAATAAAAACAAATAAACAGCAGCTGATCTTGTCACTCATTGTGTCAGATACTTGGCGTTGCCAGATCACTGCGTTTAAACGGTATTGGCTGTGTTGAGTAATTTAAAGAAAATAGTGTCATTCTGTGTCACCCTATAAACGTAAATAACGTATTATAAATTCGAATATAAAATATGAACTCTAGTAACCCGCCTGAAGAACAATTGTATCATGATAATGGTGCACAATATAACAATATTAACGAAAATAGGGAAATGGATGAAGAAGCCCATACATCTCGTGGAACCAATACTGCGGATCTACAGGCCACCAATTTAGTACCTCAACAGTATCAGACAGATGAGGAAGAACTAGAGAGGGAAACAAACTGGATCTTGCAAAGGTCCAAGAAAAATAAAAAGAAACACCAAAATGGAAATCAAACCAATAATATCGAAATGCAACGAGGAATTAGTCAAACAGAAGACACTACAAATGAACAAACCCATCAACATAAGCTGGAGAAACCTCCGCCAATTAACATTGTAGGCATACCAAGTTACGAGAATATAAAAGAAATATTGAATTCTGCTAATGTAACCAATTTTACTATCACAGCGTTGAATAACAACGTGTGGAAAATAAACACAAGTGATTCTACTAACTATAGATGCTTATCGTCGAAATTGAATTCTTCAAAAATTGAATGGTACACATACGAAAATAAAAACGATAGGCCAAATAAAGTTATTATTCGAGGACTCCATCACACATGTACCAAGGAAGATATAATAGACGACCTAAAAGCTCAAGGCCTTAATCCGATAGATGCTGTCAATATCTTGAAGAAAGAGCGTATTGAAAATAGCAATAAATATAATTATCGGCAACTACCTATTTTCCGCGTGACCTTTCATAAGGATGATCCTATTGAAAGAATCTTCAAAATAACACATATCCTCAACTTGGTTGTTAAAGTTGAAGAAATGAAACCACAAACAAAACTAATTCCTCAATGTAAACGTTGTCAAGGCTTTAACCACACTAAGCACTATTGTCAAAGGGAAGCAAGATGCGTAAAATGCGCAGGTAAACACGATACAGAGCAATGCACCTTGCCAAAAATAATTGAACCAAAATGCATTAATTGTAAAGGAAACCATCCAGTCAGCTATAGAGGTTGTGAAGTAGCTAAGGAGTTACAGAAAATAAGAAACAAGAGCCGTTCAACAAAAGAGCCATCAGTTTTCCAAAGAAAAGAAGCTAATAAACATCAGCTTGTCTTGCAACAACAACTGCAAAATACAGCAGACAACAGACAGTCTAAAACCTACTCTGAGATTCTAAATCTTGACACTCGCAAGACATCAACCCCAGACAATACTGCCATACTTACTCAAATACTAAAAAATATGGAAGCAATCAATCGGCGGCTGGATTGTCAAGCTGAACTAAATCTAAAGTTGATCGAATCTATCAACACAATTATGCTAAACCTAAAAAATTAATATGAGTATGATCACCCTACGTATTGCAATTTGGAATTGTAACGGTTTGATAAGCCGTATTAACGAAATAGAATATTTTCTACACGAACAGAAAATTGATATACTCCTGATATCTGAAAGCCATTTAACCAAACATTCATATGTCAGTATAAAAGGTTACAATATTTACAACTCACTACATCCCTCCTCAAAGCCTAGAGGTGGTGCTTCAATTATAATAAAGGATAACATAAAACACCATGAAGAGTATAAAATTGAAAATGAAATGTTTCAAGTAGCTAGTGTTTCTGTATGCCTGAAAGTGAATAATTTGTTTAGAATTGCTGCTATATACTCCCCGCCAAGGCATGCAATTAAATGTGATCAATACACAAACCTACTAAAAATGTTTGGGAACCACTTCATTATAGGAGGTGACTTCAATGCCAAAAACAAGTTATGGGGATCAAGACTCACGACTCCTAAAGGAAGAGAACTTTATAACGCCTGTAGATCTACGAAATCCATCATTTATTCTGGAAATGAACCAACGTACTGGCCATCACATGAAGATCGTGTACCAGATTTGATTGATTTTTTTTATCTTAAAAAATATTCCAAAAAAATACATCCTGGTAGAAAATACTACCTCATTATCGTCATCCGATCATTCCGCCGTTATAATGTCTATAAGTGACAATGCAATTCAAAAAGATTATCCATGCTTTCTTTCCAATAAATTAACGAATTGGCAACTCTTCAAATACCTCTTAAATGAGAAAATAAATTTACACACTCGACTAAAGACAACATCTGATATCGATGATGAATTAGAAGAATTGAATGGAGCAATTCAAACGTCTGCATGGGAAAGCACCCCTGATACATCCACAACAAACCCCATCTCAACTTATCCCAAAGAGATTAGAGATTTGTTAGCAAAGAAGCGTAAGGCTAGAAAAAAGTGGCAACACCTGAAAATAAAACTATTTTAAATAGTCTAATAACAGAGCTCAAAAAATTAACAAATGAGTCCAAAAATAAATCAATGTCTGTATTCCTTGGTAATCTATCAGCAACCAAAAATTCAAATTACAGCTTGTGGAAGGCTTCAAAACACTTAAATCAATCTCCACCGCAGATACCACCAATCAAAAAAAGTGATGGAACATGGGCCAGAAAGCCACAGGAAAAAGCCGAAATGTTTGCAAGTCATTTCCAAAACATATTTCAACCCTTGGAAAGACGATCACTAGATGAAAATATTGAACGAGTTGCTAAAAGTGACAGCCTCCCTATTAAGCCAGCTTCATTGAGAGAATTGAACAATGTTATTGTAAAGGACCTAAGTTCCAAGAAAGCCCCTGGTTATGACTTGATAACCGGGAAAATAATTAAAAAGTTGACGCCCAAAGCTCAAAAAAAAATACTACATATTATAAATGCATGTTTTCGTCTAAGATATGTTCCACTACAGTGGAAAGTAGCAGAAATTATAGTAATACATAAACCTGGAAAACCTGAAAGTCAATTAAAATCATACAGGCCTATATCACTTCTCCCTATACTCTCAAAGATATTTGAAAAAATCCTGCTTAAGAGACTTCAGCCAATAATAGAAAGAAGACAACTGATTCCTAGTCACCAATTTGGATTCAGAAGTCAGCATTCCACAATTCAACAAGTTCACAGGATCGTCGATGTTGCCGGAAAAGCATTTGAAAACAAAGAAGTATGTTCAACTGTCTTTCTTGATATTGGTCAAGCATTTGATAAAGTTTGGCACCAAGGCTTGCTATATAACGATCTCCCTAAACAATTCTATGAAATTCTATATTCATATCTAAGCCACCGCAATTTTCGTGTAAAGCTTGATAATGACTATTCTAGCCTAAAACCAATAAACGCAGGTGTTCCGCTAGGCAGTATTCTTGGCCCTATATTATATCTGCTATATACGAGAGATATTCCGATTTGTACCAATGCAACAATTGCCACCTTTGCAGATGACACGGCCATCCTTACTACTGCAAAAACAGAAGCTACTAGCCATCTTCAACAAGCATTAAACGCAATAATTAACTGGATCAACAAATGGAGAATGCAAATAAATGAAAACAAGTCCATCCACATTACATTTACTAATAAGCGTACATCACATTCACCACTGCTGATAAATGAAACACAAATACCATATTCTAACAATGCGAAATACTTGGGAATGAACCTTGATACTAAACTCAAATGGAAAGAACATATCAAGATAAAAAATAAGGAAATTAAGCTAAAATTCAGTCAGATTTACTGGTTACTAGTGGACAGTAGGGTATCTATTAAAAACAAATTACTTCTTTATAACCAAACTATAAAGCCAATATGGACTTATGGCATCCAGCTCTGGGGCTGTGCAGCTAAAAAAGAAGTGGAAAAATTACAAAAGACGCAAAATATGATTTTACGCACCATTGTGAATGCTCCGTGGTACATTAGAAATAGTGATTTACACAGAGATCTAAGAGTGAACACAATCGTGGACGAAATATCAATCAACGCTAGGAAACATGCCAATAAATTACAGGAACATGTAAATCAAGATTTGAGAGATATCGTCCGCAATTATGATGCACCAAGAAGACTGCTGAGAACTATTCCAATCGACTTAGCAAACTAATTAGATACAAATATTTTATATAAGAGTGTAATTAATGTATTATATCTCAACAAATTTTATTGCTAATGTTAAATTATTAGTGTTAAACATTAACTTATTACTAATGTAACATTACTAAATGAGTCTAACTCAGTTGTAATATAAATAAATTTAAAAAAAAAAATACATACTCATAGTAACATTAATATTATTTTAATTTAAGAGTGAAGTCTTTTTAAAAGTGGGATAATTCATGTTATATTCTTTAACCACCTGAAAAAGGAATTGTTTCTCCTCTTCGTTGTGGGTTAATTTATTATTATAATCTGTAATGAATTTGGCGCCTCTTTCAGATGCATCATTCACTACAGATAGGTTTTTACAAATTTGTGATCCGTGAGCGTAGTCAAATCTTTCATTCCAATCCGATGGATCGACTTGCAAAAATTCTTTTGAAATTTCTAAACGATCAAAGAATGCGTGTGTATTGGAATTTACAAAATCGCTTAAATCTTTTTGCGCAAATGTGCCGATATTTGTTGGATTAGTTATTATTCTCTTGCATTTTTCTGTATTTGCTTCAACATTAATTGCCTGAACCATTTTTTTTTAATTGCAACACTTACATTAGGATCGAAGAATGAAAGACCGACTGCTTCTTCCGACAAATACCACAAATGATTGCTGATTTTTTGTAGCAAAGCAAGAGCTATATCCCTTTCAGGATAAGCCATAATATTTTTAATTAAATTTAAGTCTTGATTTGGTGCTTCAATTGCTTTAGTGCATCCAAACCAGGCTTTTACATAAATACGAACTACGAACAGACAGACACTACGTATACCGTTTAACTCTTGGTTGGTCATATTGAATTCATTACGAAACAAATACATTTTAAGTGCATAAATACATTTTGACATCCATCGAGCATGAGAAGTTGCACCAGGTATACGAAAGGTGTTAAAATTCGGCACCGTACCACCAAGAAAAGTGACAACTAATTGCAATAATTCTTTGTAGTCGCGTCTGCTATGAGCTTGTTTTAAGTTATCTAGACAGTAATTTAAAATTGTTCCACGTTCTTCAGCAGTCAATACTGTAATAATGTGTTCATCTTCTAAACAACTCTTGTAATTTAATTTGTCAATATTAATCCAGTATTTGCTAAAGCGATTAAAAATTAGCACTTCTGGACCGGCTGTAGTAGCCACTCTAATTTCAAACACTTTACGGATCAACAACTCGTAAATATGGTGTCTGCAGGGAAAATATAATAAATCGCGACCTAGTTTTCTTTCAAGCAGAGCAGCAGCACCTGTATTATGAGCAGTTGTGTCGAATCAGATTATTTGAACTAGATCAAGCATTTCATATTCATTTATTGAATTAAACACGGCATCTGATATTTCTTTTCCACTCGAAGATTTTAACTTTGGAATGCCAAGTAGTTTATCGATACCTTGAGATGAGACTATGATTGGCAAGCGGTCAACTTTTTCCCTGCCACTAATTTCTGGTAACATTGTACCATCCCAGTGCAAAACAAAACTACGTGGAATCTGGAAATAAAAACTCAAGTTTCTTAATTTATACTCAAAACATAAAAAAGAAGCATAGGGAAACCCACAGTACTTACATCAAAGTTTGCTGCAATGTATTGTGCTGTTGTTGCACGATGCTTCTGACGCATTCGACGAATTGATGATCTATTTAGTATAAGATCTTCGATATCATAGCCCAACGCGTCAGCAGTTGCGCTTAGGATATGAACTGCAGCACCATCAGTGATTTTCCACTTATCCAAAGTTGAAAGCAGTCTTGGTGTAAAAAAAATTGTTTTACCTCTGGAGATACCTGATATACCTGGATTTGGATTTGATACAGATGTTGATGTTGATGCTACAACTTCAATATCGTTTTCGTCGTCAATGTCAATCATACCTGTTTTACAACAATAATTCTGATTTGCTTAAAAGATAGAATATTTAATTGTATACCTCTTTGAATCTGTTGTTCATATAACTCTTTTCGTTCATCTTCTTTTATTCGACGCTGGTTTTCTTGTTCTTTCTGGACTGCCTTTCGCTTTTCTTTCTGCATTACAATTTTATCCGTTCCTAGCATACAACCTGGTCTTCCTTTTTCTCGTTGCTTTTTTAAGAACTCTTTGTCTTCTTGTATTTTAATTAATTCAAACGCGTTTGCATGTGCGATATCGAACAAATCATCTAATTTATCTTGAAATTCAGTTTCTTTCCTGTTTTGACATTCTGTTTTTCGACCATGATGCTTTGTAATATCTCTCCACTTGTTGTATAATTTTTCCAGCTTCTCAATGCAGTGTTTTTCATGGTGTGTTGGAATTCGTGCTTTTTGCCAAAACGTGCTGACCTCAGCAACAACTAATCTAGAACTTTCTCTTAAATTTAAGCCAACTATTCTTAAATTATAAAATAAAACTTGTAGCACTTGTTTTCTTCCTGGTAATTTAGCTCCAGTAATTTGGTGGTCCATTACGCCAATTAACATAATGTCATCATCCGATCGAAGTCTTTTGGTTGTCATCACTTTAGATTTTTAATTTTAAAATGTATTTGTTCGTTTTGGATTTTCTATGAATTTAAAAAATAAAAAATATTAATATTTTAGGCAAAAAATATTTATTTTCTTCATACATTTATTTTTACCGGCTAAACTGTTGATTATATAGAAAAACGCTATATATACACATTTTAATGGAATTCTAATTCTTAATTATTTTTCAATTTATTTAAACAAAATCGTACTAGTGGTTCTCGAGTTATGTCAAAAAAAGAGCACCAATGGTGATAATTTCCCCTATATGATAGTAACTAACTTTAATGACAAACAATTGTTGGCGGGGGCACGCCTAAAAATTGTCCAATCAAGCTCAAATTTTTTTTCTGTATTTTTAGGTTCAAATAGAGTAGTTTTAGCGCTTGCCGTCATACGAATTAAAAAAAAAAGAAATAAGGACCGGTCTAATATATATATATATATGTGTGTTGTTTATGTCAAAATAAACATGTAAAATATAAATTAGTTTGATTAACATTATAACATGAAATCCCTAAAATGAATCCCTAAAATAATTACAAAAAACTCCCAAATGTTTTCTATGTAAACAATCTGGTACGACAGCATCAAATCTACTTAAAAAGTAATCATCTAAAAACATTGTTTTCGCTGCAAATTTATGAACTATTCCCAGGTACGACTTCCGTGTACGATAGGCTAAGTTCTTTCACTTTCATTGTCAACAGCCATACTGGTAAGACGCAGTCAAAAAACAAATAAATCCAACTAAATCATAGCAATCCTAAATCCAACATTTTGTTTGTACATTTTTCTTTTCATACTGCATTGGGCGGTCGGTATTCCCCTCAACCTCTCTGGAGTTCCATTGTCAAAGATTTATAGTCCAAGATCTTTGACTGTGTGTATCGGTTCATGAGAGCATTTCGTTTCTTACGCAGATCTACAACACTCCTGCTTTGCAACAACATTTTGGTTCAATTCGAACCGGATTTACTGCCTTTGGAGATTTGTGTACATTTATGCTCGAGAGATACTATTTGGAATTTGGATTGATAGTTCGAAATCACTCAACTTTACCGATAATGTAAAAACAGGTTCGTTTGTTTGTTTTCTTTGCCTCCTTATTCAGTATGTTTCAAAGTGCAATGATAGTGGATAGAAAATAATATAACATATAATAGAAAACACATGTGGGAAGCCAGAAATTTCAAGTAAAATTAAACATTAAATATTAAATAAATACACATCAGGAATACTTTTAACAGCACGAGACCCAACTGATTCAATGTTGACAACATTAACATGGATGTAATTAACAGGAATATGACCGACTTACATTTATAACATGTCTGTTAGTTTTACATATCACATATCACATGTCTTATGTTTCTGTTACTAACATCGCCGATTGATGTTTCTGTTACACTCAATTACACCCACACAAACACATTTTTTCTCTTAGTTATGCCTCTCCTACTTTCTTGCTCGCTCTACTCACGCTCCTACTATTATCACTCAACTTGACAATCCATTTAGTATGTGTACCACTACTTCACCGTATTTTTTGTAATATCTCTGCGAGTAAAGAGGACTCAAGAAACCATAAAAGCAAACTGGAAGGTGAATGACCGATATTCCTCACTTTTAGAAAACAGCTGATTGCATGTTTGCCGCTTTTACATATTTATGTACATACATACGTACATATATACAAGCTTGACTGGCACTTATGGAATGCGAATACAGATTCATTGCATATTTGAAGCTTATTATATTATATACAAATTATAGTAATTATTGATAGAATCGTATTGTATCTATGTATAGTATTTACTTTCTTTATGAATGCAATTTGCCCATCTAAACGGAGAATACACTCGCTACTGTTATTCCGTGTTCTATATCGAAAACTGTTTCGTTTGCAGTACTAGGAATTATACCAGGATAATCGCGTTTTTAAAGAAAGAATAGTACATGTTAGTTCCAAACCGCGGTTTGCGTATTTCTAAAATTCAAGGTATTTATGTGAATACATTTTAGGAGTCCCTAGTACGGCCATTCAAACCAATTGATTTGCCTCCATTTCAACCACAGATCTGACATCTGTAAGCCAACACTTCTCATGTCATTGACTGTTTGAAGACCTTATCTTCGTCATTCTCTAGCTCGTTGCCTGTTCCGTTTTTGGTTCGCTACAATCACCCCTTTTATAGTATTACATTTTGCACCATGTCTCTTGGTCGATCTATAAGAACCGCGGATAGCTTAGTGGAATTTGAGGCAAACTTGAACGATAAGCATACGCCACTGTCGTCCATACATACGATTCTGATACATGAGGACGAATTAAAGGCAATCTGGGAAAACGTTAAAATCTCGTACGAGAAGTGTCTTCTTGATATTGAGAGCGAAGATCAAGACGACGGCCACACTAACAGAAACCAGGATGGAAACGAAGAAGGGTTATATTTCTACTGTAAAATCAAAGTATCGGAGTGCTTATAATACCTACTGCCGTTGCGGCACACGGTTGAAAGAATTTGAACATCAAATATCTGCTCATAAAGAGGATATAAATTTTGATCAAAGCCAACATCATGGGTTCAAACTTCCACCGTGCGACATTCCAATTTTCAGTGGAAATTATTCCACTTGGCCCACATTTAGGGACATGCTCAAGGCAGTATGTATTAAGAACCCGAGATTAAGTTCGGTTGAAAAGCTTTTCCATCTCAACCAGAAGACTAAAGGTGAACCCAATGATATTGTTAGAAAGGTTCCCTTGACCAATGAAAACTTTACGTTGGCATGGAAAAATCGTTGTTCTCGATATGAGAATAAGAGAGTTCTGGTCAACATGCAACTTAAATCTTTATTCAGTCTACAAACTATTGGTACGGAGTCCGCTACTGCTTTGAAAAATCTTCAAAGGGAAATAAATTCCTGTATTTCGATGCTTAGGTTGTGTGAGATAGATGTGGAGAATTGGGATCCAATCTTCGTTTTCGTATGTTCGAACCTTCCAGAGGATACCCTTACTCTTTGGGAACAAACTTTAAGCATTGGATTCTTTTTTGA
Source organism: Polietes domitor (assembly GCA_947397865.1). NCBI lineage: Eukaryota > Metazoa > Arthropoda > Insecta > Diptera > Muscidae > Polietes > Polietes domitor. The sequence goes on along the minus strand of OX377618.1, from coordinate 81,016,803 downwards.
CTAACCGTCATCGAACCCTTGAGTCAGTGTCAGAAATTAGAAGACATGCTGAATCTGGCTATTCCAAGCACTAAGAAGAGTAAAGGCCATGCGTCCAAGGTAAAGACATTCCAAAATAATGTGATCGGGCACGAATGTAGATTATGTCCGAAGAAAACACATGCTTGCTTATCGCTGTCCGCGTTTTGTTAAAATGAAGCAAGCTAAAAGATTGCCTGAAATCAAAAAGAGCAATCTTTGCTTTTTCCAAGGGTCATATGGTCAAGACTTGTCGAAAAATAAACGATTGTAAAAAGTGTGGTAAGAAGCATAATACTATGCTCCATAGGGAGCAGGAGAATCGTACCTCTGAGCAGCCTAGCACAAACACAATTTCAAATAAAACGTCCACACCACACGCATACACTTCAACATCCATACAGTCCGCTAATAGTCATGGGAATGGTGTGATTCAGACCTGTTTGTCATCAAGTTCTAGGTGTGTTTTGCTAGGAAAAGCGCTTGTTCAGATCTGTCACGGGGGATTGACCTATACTGCTAGGGCCTTACTTGATTCAGGGTCAGAAGGAAGATTTATTTCTGAAAAATTGTTCAATGCCCTCAAACTTCCATTTAAGCGTACCTGTGCAAGAATCTCTGGCTTAAATAACACAATTGCTGCTTCCATTCAAAAGGAATGCTCCCTTGTTTTAGGTTCTTCTTCTGATCCTAGTATTGAAATTCCGGTATCTGCTTTTGTTGTTCCTCATTTGTCCGGAAACCTTCCTTCTAGGCCAATTAATTTAGCTCGTATATCAGATTTACCAAACATTCCCCTTGCGGACCAAAGATTTTACGAAGGTTCCAGAATTGATATACTATTAGGTGGGGACTTACTACCAACTATAATGCTTCCAGGGATCAAAAATAATATATGTGGGTTCTTATTGGCACAAGAAACTGTGTTTGGGTGGATCCTCACTGGTCCATTGCCCTTACAATCCATTCCTGCCTTTTCCACAATTGTGTCCAATTTCTGTGAATCTCGTTAGATAAACAAATTTCACGATTTTGGGAGGTGGAGGCTCTTCCAAGGAAGAGATTCATGACGTCGTCCGATCAATTTTGCGAGGATTTATGTGTCCGCACTACAAGAAGGAATGCGGATGGAAAATATGTCGTTTCACTCCCTTTTAGGGATGGTTATCCCGAAAAAATTAGCATTGGTCAATCCAGAACGATTGCCATGGCACAATATTTTCGAAATGAATCTAGGCTTCTCCGTTTTCCGGAATTTAAGTCAGATTACGACAAAGTATTGGAGGAATATTCCACTTTGAACCACATGTCAAGAATCTCCTCCTTTGAATACCGATCCTTCGGTCTACTACTATTTGCCGCATCATGCGGTCATAAAGCCAGAGAGCACCACTACTAAAGTCCGAGTTGTGTTTAATGCTTCCTGTAACACATCTAATGGCAAAAGTCTTACTGATGTTTTGCATGTGGGTCCCATATTACAAAACGATCTAACTAATCATGTCCTAAAATGGCGAATGTTACGATATGTTTTCAATGGTGACATTACGAAGATGAAAGATTTTGGTAAATTCTGAACATACGAAATTCTAAAGGATTTTGTTAGGAAATCCTTCCAATCTAGTTATAAGTATTTCAATTCGATTCAAATTCCGAGATGGTTTGGGCATGATCCGAAAACCCAAGTTCAGTTTCATGGCTTCAGTGATGCCTCTGCTGTCAGGCCCGTGCGCAGGATTTTCCCCTGGGGAGGGGGGTTTTCAACTACACTCATAAAAAAGTTAACCCTATAATGAGTTAAAATTAACTAAAATTTAGGAAACCAAATAAATTTTTACTAAATCTTAGTAAAATTTTGCTGAAAATTTCCTAAAACTAAGTAAATGTTTACTCAAATCAAGTAAATATTTACTCAAACTGAGGAAAATTTTGCTGATTTTTTTCCTCAAAACGAGTAAATTTTTACTTAAACTGAGGAAAATTTTATTTTATACAAGGAAAAAAAGGTGAAATTAAAATAAGTTCAATTTAACTAAAAAAGTCAAACAAATAGTTTTGCTTCAGAGTTTCATGATACCTCTGTCATAAGGAGTTGAGCTATTACTTCATGATTGTTGCGAAATAATTCATAAAGTATTTAAGAAATAAGTCTCAGCAAACGAACGAGAATTGTGTCTTAGAATAATATTCAAGAATTTTTTTTACCAATTTCAAATGTTTTTTATAAGTTCATTAATACTTAAATGCATAAATTTCAGTAAACATTTTAACTTAATTAAAAAAACACATTTTAAGTTAAAATTTCTTAAATGTAATTTTTCCCATACAAAAAAATTCAGATTTTTTTCTCACTTAAAACCTTGAAAATATTCTTCCACATAAGTTTGAATTTACTCAATTGTAAGAATTTTTTATTAGATCCAAAGAAATGTTTTTAAGTAAATCTACTTCCCTTTTTCTAGCAAATGAACTATTTATTATGGCTTTGAAAGAAGGAAACTTTACTCATACTTAGTTTAATTTTCCAACTTTTTAGGAAATTTTTACTGGAGCGTTTGGAAACCACTTATATTTTATTGCCAGGATCTTCGAGAAATATTTCGATACATTCGTCCGACAGACATTGCCGGCAAAATTGCATTTCAGTAACCCATCTATCAGCACACTTAAAGGAATATGTCAGTAAAAGAAAGCAGAAAGTCTACTGAAAGAGCAGATTTTCTGCTGTTAAAAAAGAGACAGCAGATTTGTATCTGCTGAGCTGTTTGCTGTTTTTATCAATATATGTGATACGCATATTGCTCCAAGCTAATATAAAAGAAAATTCGAGCCAATTTTAGCTGACTGCAAACTCTTTAGCAATGTGAATGGTGATGTAAGATTGCAGAAAACTGCTGTTATGCCAAAAACAGATGTAATAGCAGAAAAGTGTCTGCTGATAGGCAGCAGACAATCGCTGCTTTTATTAACAGACTTGTTCGTTAAGTGTAGAACTTTTTTAAATAGTTGCTTGAAATTACATACATACATATCGAGGGCTTATATTCATAAGTGGCTATGAACAAAAATATAACTTTTCAGGAGAGCGAAAAAACTGATTTTCTGCTTAATTTGAAGAGAAAATATTAATCGTTCTTCTACAGTTTAATCTAAAAAGGATTACTAATTGCAACGATTAAAAAGATTTCGAAATTTCCTTTTATTCGCGGTTTCATGGTTCATAGCCACTTTTGTATGTTTATGAATGTTGAAATAAGAATACGATTTAAGAATAAGATTTAAGAATAAGATTTAATAACTCTATAACTTTTTTTCATAAAATCTTGGCAATATTGTATAGAAAACACATATTCTGTGATGATGTACACAGCGAATTTAAAGATTCCAGCTTCATCCGTCAGACTGGTCGCTTGTAACATATATGTAGCCAGTCGCGGAAATCGCTGCAATTGATGAAAAATCCAAAATTCGCCGTTGCAATTTCTTTATATTTTCACTTTCTTCATTCATAATTCCCCATGAAGTCGGCAATCACATGGCAAAGAAATATTTTGGTATTCTCAATATAATAAAAAAGTTACGCCGGTTTTTCTAAATATACTTTTCACAATTTTTGACTTTAGAGCCACCATTTTTCCTATAACTGGGGAATCAAAATGCTATTAACGCGAAATGATGGAATTTGATAGTACGATATGCCCTAAATCTAGAAAAATGTTTTATACAAAATCGTTGTAGCGAATTATAACCTTCGGTTTTATGCTGCTCCACTGTTGAACTATTCTATTTCTATTATTTTAATGTTCACTTATGCAGTCACAAACTAACGTGCGAGAGGATAGCCAAATCAGAAAATTAAAAAAAAATGGCTTTAGAAAAAAATATTTTCTTTGGCATCAAAAACTCATTTTCAAGAAAATGGTTCATAACCACTTTTGAATATAATAAACGATCAAATTCCTCGGCGATAAACCCTACAGTCCCGCACTTTTTCTATGATAAATGCAGAAAATTGGACATGCTTTTTGACAAAATATGGGTCTAAATAGGATGTCTAAAGAGTTTTGGGGTTTTTAATGTATATAGGACATGAGTAACAGGATGTTTACTCAAAATCTTGATTCGCATATTCCGATTAAATAAAAAATATTTGGAAATGTTTCTACATTTTTATAATCTTAAATATGTATAAATTCGAATAACAAATACAGTTTTTTTATATTCGATGAAATGCAAGAAGAAACAACTAGAAATTTTAATTCCAAAAAAACAAATAATTGGTATTTTAGACTTTCGTTTTCCTACGTAGATCCAAGTTACTGAATTTGTTGTTTCTCTATTGAATAATACTTGTTACATATGTACAAAAAAATACTTACTCTGAAAAATATTTGGCATAAGTGATAAATATAACAAAAATTTTAGTAAGTTAAAACTCATTTCTTATTGTTTCTCAACTTTAAAGTAGATTTTAAAATATAGACCTACACGCAGAGAAAAAATTCATTTCGTAGAAACGAACTTTTAAACACGTGAACATCGTTTTTGAGTTTCTTTTGTGGGAAAAATTAGTTTGTTTGTGGTAAACATGTCGTCAGTTGTTGTAAGTGAACAAAGAGAAATAATGTATATCAAACAGTTTTCTTCGTTTGTCGAAATGGATTTTTATTATAATTCCAAACTCCCAAAACATTGGAAGTAACAGAAACCGTCGTTGTTGCATCTGCGATGAAACTAGGATACATCGGTTCATATTTAGATACAGCTCCATAAAAATGTCCAATCGCAAATGTTACATCTTAGCAAATTATTTGCTTTTATTAAGAATATTTTAGATTTCAGTTTGATATCATAGTGATTCTATCTACACTTTTTTAAAATTACTAAACGATTCTGTTATTAAATTTCCAAACTTATATTGCAGTACACCATTAAAAGTTCATACGAAATTGCTCTAGTCAAATGTCAAGAAGTGGTATCGGTTAATAAAAATGAAAATGTTCCGAACAATTTGGTATCCATTAGCGAAATTAGCACTACACAATCTTGAAATTGGCACAATTCGTTTAGTTTGTTTGTATTTTTCATAACCTTTGTCCGAAATTCAAGAAAGTGTCCACGATTTTTTTATGTCATTTTCGTGTTTTCATGATTTTACTGCAAAATTACCATTTCAGACGAGTTATTTTAAAAAGACCTTAAAAATTCTATATTTTATTGGTTTAGAAAGTCTAGAAGGTTTTAAAAAGTATATGTTCAAAACCTCTCTGGGGGGGGTTTGAACCCCCAAACCCCCCCCCCCCCCTGCGCACGTTACGCTGCTGTTCTTTATATACTTGTCTCTGACGTAAATTCGGTGTGTACGCACTTAATATCAGCGAAAACCAGAGTTGCTCCGATAAAAACTATATCAATTCCTCGGTTAGAGCTATGCGGAGCTCTGTTATTGTCCGAAATGATAGATTCTATAATCCCTCAGTTAAAACTGTCAGATTACTCTTTATATTGATGGACGGATTGAACTATAGTACTTTCCTGGCTCGCTAAACCACCTTGTTATTGGACCACATTTGTAGCGAATCGTGTATCCAAGATCACTCAAGTGGTTACGCCATCTTCTTGGCATCATGTCGTATCTGAATACAATCCAGCAGATTTGGCCAGTCGCGGTGTTGATATGCAAGATTTACCCCAAAATCAACTTTGGTGGCATGGATCCTATTGGCTTCGACAGCCACCGTCAACTTGGCCAAATCTTAAAAAAGATATAGAAATTGAGCGAAAACCAATCCGTGTAAATTTTTCTTACTTTAGTGACTTTACAGATATCCTCGACAGATTCTCTTCTTTTCCAAAATCCGTTCGTGCCATTGCTTACATGTATCGCTCTTACTACTCCACGCATCCAAAATATCGAGTATATTACTTCAGAGACTGCTGGACTATCTCCTGTTCCGAAATTCTAAGTGTCCACAATCAATTGTTATCCACATGCCAGAAGGCTTATTATCCAAAAGAATACTTGGCATTATCAGCAAAAAGCAAATCTCCTCCATAAGCTCCATACTAAGTTTAAATCCCTTCATTGATGCTGAAGGCATTATGCGTATCTGTGGCAGACTTGAATTATCGTCAAATTTAACGTACAACGAAAGGCATCCCATTATAATCCCATACAGTAGTCAGTATGCACGTCTACTTGCCAGATTCATACATCAGTTATCTCTCCACGGTGGAAATCAATTAGTCCTTAGGCTGATACGAACGAAATATTGGATACCAAAGGCTAAGAATCTAATTAAAGCCATTATCAGCAAGTGTAAGCCGTGCATTCTGTACAAACAGAGGAGTTAACGACAATTAATGTCGGCTCTACCACCTGAGAGAACTGAAATATCACGTCCATTCACTCATACTGGTTTGGACTTTGCCGGGCCTTTCTACATAAAGACCTACACGGGGAGAGCATGCCGCATTACCAAAGGATATGTGTGTATTTTTCGTTTCTCCACTAAGGCAATCCATCTTGAGGCCACCACTTCAGCTTTCTTAGGCGCTTTTAGTAGATTTGTTTCCAGGAGAGGCTGTCCATTACATCTGCATTCTGACAACGGGACAAACTTCGTTGGTGCTTCCAAGGTCCTCGCAAGGGAGTTTCTGCAATCTTCACAAATAGCTGTACAATCCAACTATGCACTCCAGCATATTACATGACACTTTATCCCTCCTGAAGAACCACATATGAGGGGTCTTTGGGAAGCTGGGGTTAAAAGTTTTAAACTCCACTTCAAAAAAGTTGCTTCACATTGTAAATATACGTTTGAGGAATTTCAGACATTGTAGTCTAAAATTGAAGCATGTTTAAATTCCCGGCCATTGTCGCCAATATCACAAGAACCAGGAGACCTTACAGCCCTTACTCCGGGTCATTTCCTGATAGGTTCACTTCTATTGGTTCCAATTGATCCTACTATCAATGAAATCCCTATGTCTGTGGTCAATCGTTGGCAAAGACTTAAATTATACATCAACAATATTGTATGCGATGTAAAAATGAATATCTTACTGATCTCCATAAGCGAAATAAATGGCAGCAACCAAAAGAAAATTTGGAAGAAAATATGTTGGTTGTCATCGAGGTCATCATCATACCATACCTAGACCCATAACAAAGTTAATTGTCCTGCCCTTTGAATCTACCACATCGTAAATTGCACTTGTGAAATTGAATTTAGCGTTTATATCTCCCTCATCATCAAGTCAGTCTTATAAATCAGTACTCTCCATAGTTAAAGATGCCGAAATATTCCAACCATAACTGCAGTCGTAACTCCATGAATATGAGATTGCAACGATATGTTTGTCGACTTTGTAGACACCCACACCCACTCCGAAAATGCAAACGATTCTTGCAGATGAATGTAACAAAACGCCAACAGATCATCCGGACATATGGGTAATATATACATATGGTAATTGTCTCGCCCACAAGCACTCACAGGGATGGTGTTTTACTAAGACAGGCTGCAGGTACTGCAAGAGACATCATCACACTCTTCTACATGAACATTCAAAGTTGCGAGCTTCTGAAAGGCAAACATCTCGACCACTTCCAGAAAACCCCCCTTCCACTGAGAAGGCTGAGCCCAAGGTTTTTTTGCAAACGATTTGGGTTTTATTAAATTCATTTCAGCCTTACACAATATAAAATATTTTAAATCTAACCGTGGTAATTTACATCCTAGCAGACTATAGTATCTTTCAAGGACAATGTCATTTATACTAAAGTTATGTCGCAGCTTGCTGCTAACATGGCATTCTTTCATTTTTTACATTAACATATTTTTCCTTAAAAAATAGAATTACATAAAAAAGGAAGATCTTTTACATTTTGTTTCTTATACTAACACTTACACTAAATGCTTACAAACTACTTAAAAACTGTTATATACAAATTATTGATTGGTATTGTATACCGTGTCGTCAATGTCCAAGGTCTTAAACCGTCTGTGGTAGAACAAGAGTTTGTCCACCCGGTAAAGAAGTCCCTCGGAATCGAGAGTCAGTAGCCCAGCAGGTGGAAGCAACTCATTACTGAGTTGCATTTCCGCACTGTCGGTCATCTCAAGACAACCCCTAATCAGTCTGTTGTCCAGAAACTCAGCCCTTCCATAGAAGTTCAGAGCATTCCGGACAAGAAAGACATCGAATCTATCGAAATCGATAGAACCGTAAATCTTCCGGCAGGATTGTCTTCTAGGGATACCATCGGAGCGCATGACTCGCTTAAGTCTCAGACAGGAAACCAAAATCGTCCTTTCCCATCTCCTGAGTCTTTCCATTTGGCTGGAAGAGATCCAATACCAGACTGGAAAGGCATAGGAGAGTAGCGGCCTAATTATCTGTCGATATAATAAGAGCCTATCATCGTCACCCAGTCCTCCCGTACATCTGAGAATTCTGTGGTACAACATGTATGTCTTCTTCACCTTACTTAACATGAGGTCAATGTGTCGATAGAACCTAAAGTTTTCATTTAAATTCACCTCTGGATATTTAATTTTCACCGAGTTGCGCACCCGTTCCCCTCGAATCCGTATTTCAGGTTCATATGACCTGCAATTTGGGTAAAGGAGGGACCTTTTCCCCTTGAATATGATACTGTCGCATTTACCTACGTTCAGTTTCAATTTCCAATTACGAAAGTATTCCGACAACTCTGAGAGATATGTGTTCAATCTCAAGTTAACGGTACGGGACTTAGGCCCCGAATTTGCGACAAGTATATCATCCGCATACACTAGGAGTAGATCTCCATCAGGTGGCTGCGGGATATCACTTACATGAGCCCTGTGGTACACCTGCTACAACATTCCTACTGTCTGACCTACGGTCCCCTACTTTCATTGGCTGAGCCCAAGCCCATCTCAAAATGTTTCTTTGTAGGACATATTGAAACAAAATTCTGTTACGTTATTCCCAACAATATTAGCTAAGATTCCAAGCAAAAGAGAGATGTCTCTTAGACTCTGGCTCAAAGGTGAGTTGTATATCCTCGAAGGTTGTCGAGAAATTGGGACTAACAACGTTAACGCTGGATGAAGAGACTTTGTGTCCGACAACATTGACTTCAGTATTCGACTCGCAGATTAAATTTGAAGTCACCCTTAAGGTTAATAACCGAATTTCTATACACACGACAAATATAACACTATCGCCTTTAGTGAAAGAAAAATTTGGAAATATGGTTTTGGCAGATCCAGACTTTTACAAGACTGCTTCAATTGATGTAATTCTGGGGGTACACTTGTACTCTCAACTTATATCAGAGGGAATCTTCAATCGCACGGGATTACCAACAGCACAAAATACCCGACTCGGGTGGGTTTTATATGGTCTTGTCCACATAATTAACTGAACTTAATATTCCTTTCGGATTACAACATTATAAGTTTCCTGTAATATTATTTCGATTGTTCTTCATACCTATTTGTATTTGTTCCTGAATTCCACTATATTTACTATCATTTGCACTTGAAATTGAATAGCAAAGAAAATTTCAAATGAACTTGTAGATTTAAGCCATTATATATATCGAATAAAATTAAATAATTTTTCAAATATTCTGAACTAACTATAACCAATATATTCGTATAGAACATGTGGACGGAGTGGTATCTGGTGAAAGGTTCATACACTAAAATAAGAATTGCTGTACTGCAGGGTGGGCGGCCATGTTTATGTCAAAATAAACATGTAAAATATAAGTTAGTTCGATTAACATTATAACATGAAATCCCTAAAATAATTACAAAAAACTCCCAAATGTTTTCTATGTAAACAATCTGGTACGACAGCATCAAATCTACTTAAAAAATAATCATCTAAAAACATTGTTTTCGCTGCAAATTTATGAACTATTCCCAGGTACGACTTCCGTGTACGATAGGCTAAGTTCTTTCACTTTCATTATCAACAGCCATACTGGTAAGACGCAGTCAAAAAACAAATAAATCCAACTAAATCATATCAATCCTAAATCCAACATTTTGTTTGTACATTTTTCTTTTCATACTGCATTGGGCAGTCGGTATTCCCTCAACCTCTCTGGAGTTCTATTGTCAAAGATTTATAGTCCAAGATCTTTGACTGTGTGAATCGGTTCATGAGAGCATTTCGTTTCTTACGCAGATTTACATAAATCTATATAAAATAAAGTGTTTGTGGATCTGTTTCTCTTGCAAAGGAAGTTATTTTCATTAAACATTTTCAGATTTGTTTGAATTTTCAGTTTGTTTTATTTATGGGCGCACTCGATAAAAGCAAAAATGTTTGACAAATATTTGGGGTATATCCATAGCGCAAGCATGCTTTGAATATGTTCATCATATGGTCTATGTGGGTTCCGGTACCTTCGCGCTGTGGTTATTCCATCGTGGTGCTAGTGTATTGTTTGTTTTTTTAAGAGTTTCTCCCGGGGTTTCTCGAAGAGGGCAACATTCCTCGAATGACTCCTTAATTGCTTCCGTCAGCTTCACAACTTCGAAGTAAATCTCGTTTCTTCCCTGATAGAAGTCCGAGGGGAGGAAAGGAAGGCACGGCTCGTGAACTTAAACTATTTTTAAATTTAGGCCAGTTGGTCTTAGTTTTGTTTCGGAATTTAATAGGCTTTCGGTGGCTGCCGGGTTAATTTATTTAGTTGGTCTTAGTTTTGTTTCGGAACTTAATAGGCTCCGGTTGCTGCCGGTTTAATTTAAACATAATAAGGTTGTTTTTCTTTAAGCCGGGATAACAAGCTGTCATAACAAAACGTTAATAAAAAATTATTTTTTGCTCAAAATAAAAAAATTCTTTTTTCACATTGCCGCCAACTACGATATAAATATATGTATCAAAAGAAACTTTCAAAAAAATATTTTGTGTCGACTTTATTTTACTTAGCCTCGATATCCATCATTTTGACTTGCACTGGATAATTATCCAGGCTAAGTCAACAATTTTTAACACAAAATTATTTTTTCAAAATTTGTTTTCACACACACATTGATATTGCCTTTGGCGACAATTTTAAAAAAGATTTTTTTATTTTGAGTGAAATTTTAACATTTTATTTAGATTTTTGTTATCGTAGCTTAGTTATCCAGTCTTAAAGAAAAAAAGCCATAATATAACGATGATACAAGAATGAGTGAATGTCTGAGACATCACATTATTTAACCTCGTCAAAACAAAGTATTATTTATTACCTGTCCCCTAACCTTGTTAACGAAAGTAGCTCATTAAGTAACTCAAAAAGGGTCTGCCTTGTTTATTGCATTTTGTACTATTCCATGCAATATGTTGCGAGTTGGCGTCACTACATACTAGAATTTCCTTACCTTGTTTTTCCCATTTTTGCCAGGCGTTGTAGTTCCGACGTAGGTGGTAGTGTCGGTTAGTCAGATGGTAGGTATACTGATGATAAATGCATGTTTTCACCACCCCGCTTCAGAACGGTTGCATTCGCCGATGACAACTCTGGAGAAAACAGAAAATTTATATTATGGAGACACATAATACAGGTTCGGGGTCTGGCACCTGTATTAGAGTAGAAGAGGTGGTAATTTATATTCTTTAGTCCAAGATTCTTTCTATTTCTGGTCCAAAGCTCTTGTAGCACTACAATGTGAATCTTACCTTCATTTACTTGCTCCATCAGTGGCAATGTTGCCGTCTCGTTAAGATGGAGGCTGGTCTGAATGGAATGATATAGGTGTTAATTATCATTCAGTAGACTACTATTTGGGAGCTAGACTTTTTTATTGCTCCTTCTGTAGTTTGTAGCAGTGTCCTTCCTTCTGTTACTAGTTTTAGATGAACCTTGTTTTGCGTGCGTTACGTTTATTTCTGGTCGCCCAACTGATTAGGGTAGATGGATTTGGCGATGAAGAAAGATTCACCTTTCTTTTCTGCAAGATTTGCCATGGATCTCTGGTCGATTGCAGGATGGCATTGGGTTCCAATTTGCTGCCCCATCCCTTGATGAAGGGATGGAATATCCTCCTTCCTCATGGCGTCTGTCCAAGGAGTTGGAATTCCGTTGATTATGTTATTCAGGTTCACAACGTATTGTCTTGACTCTAATTTTAAAAGAGAATCTTTCGGTATTTTGGCGGTTGGGCTATCGGCGTCGATAACTGCGTAACACTGTTTGTCCGTCTGATATTTTTTGGCTATTATTATGTGCTGGATAAGTGATTTTATGGAGTACTATTCTCTTCGTTCCGGATTCCGCTTATGTGCCCGCCTTTTTTCTTCTTTCTCACACCCTTTATGAGATTCTTCGGCGAGCCTCTCTTCAAGTGTGTAAAGGAAAAGTCGCAGTGTTCTTCGAAGAAGATTCCGAAGCGTTCTGGTCCTTCGAAGAGTGGACCCTTTTCCCAGCATACGAAGAGGTGGGGATGGCCGCTTCCTGCCACTTCGTAGCGCCCTGCTCTTCTTTTCTTCCTTTCGGTTCTTCCTTTTTAGTGAGACGATCGATTACACTACTCAACAAAATGAAAAAAATTTCATGTACTCCGGATGCGATAATTTTTTCTGTGTAGATAACCTTGACATGAGCTCGAAAAACGCAATAAAATTTTTTTTTTCGTTTGGTTTTTTTTTATTTTTTTTTAAATTTTAAAAATTTTTTTTGGTTAATTTGTTTCGTCCGGCATAACTCGGGAACCACTAGCCCGATTTAATTGAATTAAATTTTAAAAAATTTAAAATTACAATTCCCTTAATCTGTTCATTTATTGTTTTCCTATACAAGCAACAGTTTCCAAGTTAAAAATGAATATATAAAGGAAAAAACTTATTTTTTGCCTAAAGATTTAAATTTTTTTTTAAAAAATCCATAAAAAATCCAAAATGAAAAAAAATGTCAAATCTTATTACTTTTACGTAAAGTCACATAACCTATGAGCAAAATGAGACAAAGATCATGAAAATCGATGCACGCGTTTCGCTTTTATTCGCAATTGAGTAAAGGTATGAATTTCAAAAATTTGCTCGACATATGCACAACTTTGTCTATGGTAAGGTTTTTTCTTTTTTTTATTCTCAGAATTAACAAAACGGAATAAACAAAGGGTTATTTAATTTTTATGATTGCGTAAGCAAAGTAATAAACGCTAATAAATGTGCGTGAACAATTAAAAGGAAAGGGGACTTTTTTAATTATTTGGGTTTTCCGTTGGCTACCTGTATTATTTTTTTACAGAAATGCAACCCACATTTAAGGGTGGTCATTATTCGGAAAATTTAAGACTCACACATGGTGAAACAGGTATGTAGCCACCGTAAAAAAATATACACCCATTTATAAGTACCTGTCAGTAAAATACTAAACAATACACAGTATAAATAGGTCTTCATTGATCGATTTTACTCATTCAACAAGTGTCGACGAACGCGATAGTTAAAATGAGCAAACGTTCGCGAGGATTTGAATGCAATACCAATCCAAGTAATTTTTGTTACATGTGCGCCATGCTCGTCACTCACATCGCCCAGGTTGTCCGGAAAGAAGTCCAAGTGCGAGTGTAGAAAATGTATCTTAAGCGACATATTTGCTCTAATTTTTTTATAATTTTGGAGTAGTTGTTCGACGATCTCTCTGTAATTTGAGCTTTTGTTGTTTCCAAGAAATCCGGAAACAATTTGCCGAAATGAGTTCCAAGCTGCAGCTTCATTTGGTGATAAAATGTGCTCAAACTGTTGGTCTTGCAACAACTTTTTAATTTGCGGACCGTCGAAAACGCCTTCCTTAATCTTTGCCGATGAAAGGTGAGGAAAAATGGTTTTTAAATAGGCGAACGCTTCGCCATCTTTGTTGATAGCTTTCACGAAGTTTTTTATGAGTCCGAGCTTTATGTGAAGAGGTGGGAGAAAAACATTTTCCTTTTTTATGAGTGGTGTATATTTCACGTTGTCGCTGCCGGGGATGAAGTTAACTCTTTCTGTCCAACTCCTCCTGGTGTAATGATGTTGACGATCGCGGCTGTCCCAAAGGCAGAGAAAACAACAGTACTTTGTGAATCGACCTTGTAATCCACAAAGGATACCGATAACCTTAAGGTCGGCACAAACTTTCCAATCGTGCCTCTCATAGTTAAGGCACTTTAGTAGATTGTCCATGACTTCGTATGTTTCCTTGGTGTCAACGGCATGAGCAATTGGAATCGAAGGTTTCTCGTTGCCGTTGTGCAGTAAAATTGCTTTAAGGCTCTGCTTGTTGCTGTCGATGAAAAGACGCCACTCTCCTGGATCGTAAGAGTACCCGAGTTCACCAAATAATCCGGGAATGTCCTTACAAAAACAGATGTTGTCTTTTTTTGTGTAGTACCTTGCGTATGGTTCATGACGCTTCCTGTAGATTGTTGTCACCACACCAGGAGCCAAGAAACCGAACTGTTGCATGCGCGATGCATGCAACTCTGCATCTTCCTTGGAGAGTTTCAATTCTCTAACCCAATCGTTCAGTTCTGCTTGGGAACATAAGCGTTGACCTCCATGCAATGTATATGTTGACTCGCATTCTGATGTGGTTTCTACTGTCTCCGGATCTGATGTTGGATGTATCGCCTCATTATTAGATGCCCATCTTGAAACGGACGGTTGCGGGTCCACTGGTTCTTCGGAAAATGGCACTGGAAAATTCACTGTTGAAACAGCAGCGTAAGTCCATCGTATATTTTTTCCCACGCCTGTTTTTTTGCTAAGACAGAAGTAGCAATCTGTTACATGGCAAAGCGGAGCTCTCCAAAGCATTGGCATGATGATTCTCGGCTGTCGTCTGAAAGAATTTCAATAATAAGTTATATATGTTCTTGAATTTCGTAATCTACACTTACCTTGAGTCAGCTAGCTGTACGTAGCACCTTGGACATAGAGCACTTGGTGTCCACCGCTCATCTATGTTTGAGACCTTTAAATTGAAGCTCTCTTCAAATGAATCTCTCAATTTAGGTGAAAAACAACGCTTGTTTTTTCAGAAACGTATTCTCCGCACATGTAACAAAAATTACTTGGATTGGTATTGCATTCAAATCCTCGCGAACGTTTGCTCATTTTAACTATCGCGTTCGTCGACACTTGTTGAATGAGTAAAATCGATCAATGAAGACCTATTTATACTGTGTATTGTTTAGTATTTTATTGACAGGTACTTATAAATGGGTGTATATTTTTTTACGGTGGCTACATACCTGTTTCACCATGTGTGAGTCTTAAATTTTTCGAATAATGACCACCCTTAAATGTGGGTTGCATTTCTGTAAAAAAATCATACAGGTAGCCAACGGAAAACCCAAATAATTAAAAAAGTCCCCTTTCCTTTTAATTGTTCACGCACATTTATTAGCGTTTATTACTTTGCTTACGCAATCATAAAAATTAAATAACCCTTTGTTTATTCCGTTTTGTTAATTCTGAGAATCAAAAAAAAAGAAAAAACCTTACCATAGACAAAGTTGTGCATATGTCGAGCAAATTTTTGAAATTCATACCTTTACTCAATTGCGAATAAAAGCGAAACGCGTGCATCGATTTTCATGATCTTTGTCTCATTTTGCTCATAGGTTATGTGACTTTACGTAAAAGTAATAAGATTTGACATTTTTTTTCATTTTGGATTTTTTATGGATTTAAAAAAAAAAAAAATTTAAATCTTTAGGCAAAAAATAAGTTTTTTCCTTTATATATTCATTTTTAACTTGGAAACTGTTGCTTGTATAGGAAAACAATATATGAACAGATTAAGGGAATTGTAATTTTAAATTTTAATTCTTTTTAATTCAATTAAATCGGGCTAGTGGTTCCCGAGTTATGCCGGACGAAACAAATTAACCAAAAAAAAATTTTTAAAATTAAAAAAAAAAAAATAAAAAAAAAACCAAACGAAAAAAAAAATTTTTTATTGCGTGTTTCGAGCTCATGTCAAGGTTATCTACACAGAAAAAATTATCGCATCCCGAGTACATTTTGACTGTTGACTAGTGTTATTGGAGTTAGAAGAGTCAGAATCTTCTTGGTCTCCAAATGTCTCGAAAGGTTACGTCCTCTTAGAGGAGAGCGTGTTGGTCAGTCGTCCATGACACAGGTGTCTATCTGCAGTCCGTGTTGTGTGCCGTCCAGTGAAATACAAAAAGAATCCACAATTCTGAAATCCTACCACAAAATAAAATAAAATAAAATAAAATAACATAATTCCACAATTCAAATTAATAAAACCAAAATCTACAAAATAAAACTAAAGAAAACGAAAAAACAATCAGCAACAAAAATCTAGCAAACCAAAACCGCGGCGCGTATCGAATGAAAAATAAACAATAACAACAGCATTATCGGCAACAACATCATAGCGGCAACCACAGAGGCGCACATCATTGACCACACATTTCATGTACTCTTCGTAGTGTGTGCGTTGTAGTCCTAGTTGATGTGCCCACCGAATCTACATATATAAAAGAGCGTGGCGTTAGTTACTTACGCTTATAACTCAAGGACGCATGGACCGATTTCGATGATTAGCACAAATTCGGATTGGTCGCCGGTCAAACAAGAAGAATACCCAAGAAAATTCCCGAAATATCCGCGATTTGTATGGAGTGATTTTACGACGCCATCTTCATGATAGATGATGTTTATGTTTACGGAGCATTGAAGTTCACTGTAGAAACGCCTGGATTGTGCTGTCTCAGTGGCAAGGTTAAATTACCACCATTGCTTAATGGCGAAAGACCAGAATCACTTCATTTTCTACCGAACACTCAGAAATATAATGGGGGCTTTCAAATGACTTCATTTGGAGCAGATATTATTGCGGCGCAATGAAATCACCAAAAAAGTCAGCGCAATGAATTTGTACCCGTACAGTTTGATGATTTCCATTTACGAAATCTAATTTATTGGCAGTGCATCTGGAGAATGGTCAACCAGTTTATTTCACTGCAGAAAATGCTGCTCAACGTGCTCAAAACCCACCAGCGACAACAATGGCCAGTTTCTTCTCGAAAATTTCAACGTCGAAAGCAAGGCGATGTAGTTCCTGGTCATTCGGATTTGTGTTCTACTGAAGATCTTGGCCGTATTTATACAGTTCATCCAAAGAATGATGAATGCTTTTACTTGCGACTCATCATTTGAGTCACTTCGAAATATCCATGGTGTAGTGTCGCCAACATTTTGTGCTGCGTGTCTGGAGCTCAATTTGCTTGGAAACTATACGTATTGGGATACGACAATCGCTGAAGCAACTGTTTCTGCATTCCCAAGTAAAATAGGCCTATTATTTGCGATCATTATTGCCACATGTTTTCCATCAAATCCATCGAGTTCGTGTCCATTCAGAGAATCCCCATATTGAGATGAATGAAGATATGCACAACCGGGCTTTGGTTTTGATAGAAGGCATGTGTTACCTCATGTACAGCAGTTTGTTAGTCAGGTTAGGAATGCCATTGCTAGATCGTCGACCATTCGACCCTTTCGAACTAGAATTGCAGCGTGAACATGTGAAAGCAAAAAATAAGAAATAGATAATATACGTAATTAAATCTATTAAAAAGTGTCAATAATTTATTTCTTGTGATATTTAATGTATGCCGTATTGCTGATTGCTACATAGTGTGTGTGATCGAATTAAGTGAGAAGAAAGAAGAAATTTGGAAGTGGGCTTTTTGTTCCGGAATATAAAATCAAAATTGTTTTTACAAAATAATAATTAAAGAACAACAATTAGAGATTTTCTGTGTTGGCTTTTCTATTTTTTGGTTTACAAATGTGTGAAATACTCTTTCTCGCAATGTTTCCAAATGTGATTATATTTGACAGTTCGAAGTTGAAACTTCTCAACTGAATATTTTACAGAAACAGTTTTTCTCTTATTTCTTCCAGTAATGTGAGAAAAAAACATATGGTGACAGAAATTTCTCACAAATCAAAGTTACAGATACAGTTGCTTGCGAGGAACAATTTTTCGTGTCAAATTACAACGTTTCTGTTTCAGTTCACATGTTTCATGTGAGATATTTCTCGATGGAATAGTTACAGAACATGGGTACAGGTTCTAGTATTTTTTGTTTTAGTTTACGTGCAACGTGCTCTGAATCAGGCTTCGATATATTTACGTGTTTCACTGGTTTGTCATCTAACCAGGTTCTAGTATTTTTTGTTTTAGTTTACGTGCAACGTGCAACGTGCTCTGAATCAGGCTTCGACATATTCACGTGTTATATTGGCATCATGCGATTGTTAAACTTCCTGTTATGCGCCATCTTCAGTTGTTGTTTTCTTACTATATTGTCTTGGTACGTTGTTGTCAGTATATATTGGTCAGGTAATATAATTGTGGTGGTTCCTAGAGTTATGGTTTTTGAAGAAATTCTTTAAGGGTTCAAATATTATGCCTGAAGCAGTGTTTACCATTTCTAAGTCGATCGGTATACTATATATATATCCTAGTGAAGGGTATAAATATCTAAATAAAATCACAAAAAAGAGAGCATCCAAAGTCCTTCCTTTAACAGGCCACAACAAGCCACACAAAATTAGTACCCTACCGGTAACAAGAGCTCTCTTAGAAAGGGGTCTCTGGGCTCTCCTATGTCCACTTACGGACACACTCTACTCTATAGGAAACTTTGTAAATTATTTAAAGAAACAGTTGCTAAAAAACGTTACATCAAAACTTAAAATGCTACACTAAAAACAATATTTAAAAGGCTAAAAAAAGAAATATCATCACTAAAAATACTTAAACTACAAATGCCATAACGAACATATTTATAACATCACCATGAACATAATTCAAACAGAATTACTCTTTCAGTGCAGCTTTTTGCAGTTGGTTGGCGGACTGTCTTATACGAATATGACTAATAGTTTGAGGTACGACAGAATCACACTTTCACTGGGTTCTCTTCTTAGGTAACAGTTCGAGTAACCACGATCTTTGATAGTTTAAATAGCGCAGTATTATATACACCCGTAATCCAATTAGAATGTCACTGGGTTCTACTAATTTATACGTGACATCTATTGGTCATGCGATCAAAAGAACACTGTTATCGACTGAGATAGTTGGTATTGGAGCTACTGTGTTCGTAATCAGAGAATGCAGTACGGCCATCCGCTACCAGATCGGACTGATTTACTTTGGCCGTTTTACGAGTATTATCCTTTTTGGGAAAAAGGGATAAAAATGGTACCAATGATACGACAACAGCTAAAGACATGAAATTCGATGTGTACATCTCTATAATTACTTTGACACGTAAAATAGAGGGATACAACTGATACAAAAGGGATAAAAATGGGACCAACCAAACCGCTGAAGTTGAAATCATTCATTTGACTGTGTAGACGCGAAACTAATGATTTTTTCGAAATTTGCACATTTAGGCAGAAAATGGGCAAAAGGGGATAAAACAGGTACTAACCAAACGGCTGCAGTTAGAATAGTGAAATTTGGTGTGTGCATTACAGTGTATGTGTTCAGTGTTTACACTTGTCTGTCTTTGTAGGCTCGCAAATTATGATTATTTCTCCAAATTCGTACTTTTAGGATCAAACGGATGTACCTAGAATCATGAAATTAGATTTGTACATTCCAATGTGGACCCGAAACATAACGAATCTTTGTATTTTTCAGTCACATTGTCTGTAGCTGCACCAAGAAATTGCAAATGGGGGGAATATTTCTCCCTAATGACGCCTGACAATATACCTAATATTTGGGGCACATTTTTGAAGATTGCTGCCTCAAGTTCACTTTTTGATTACAATTGCAGTATTATATTTATATATAGTAATGGACTATTAGTATTATAATGAAGCAATTCAATTTATTCAAAGAGTGCACATAAGTATGACTTATAATTTGAAATAGTAAACAAATATAGTAATGTGAATAAAAAAATCACAATTTTCCTAATATGGTCCCGCACTTCTATGTAAAGTCGTTATATGCCGGTAATACAATAAAATGCACTCCGGGTATATAAGATTCGACCGGCCGAACTTAACGTATTTTTACTAGTTAAACTTCAATGTGTTCTTGTTCTTTTACGTTGCCTGGTCCCTACAAACATTTGGATGATATATCACCAAGAAGATATTGCGGCAATATCTTCCATTCATCATTTTGAAGAAATTCATCAAAATATTTTTTTCCTTATCACCCTTGTGTCGTTTTGAAGAAATATCGGCGATATTGATTTTGTTGTCATTTTTCGTATGAATGTTTCGGAAATAATAAAAGAAAATCTATTTTTCATAAGAAATTCGTGTTTCTTTTCATATTTTGTTGGAGCATTGCAAAATGGACTGGCACACTATAAGTAAAAGAGAAGCTGCAAGTTGAACTTCTAAATGAAATCAGTAGCAAATGATGAAAAGCCAACTGGAAAGTTGATTATTGATGCACATCTGGGTACAAAATTTTATCAGACATTAAGGTTTTTTGCATTTCAAAGAGGCAATGTTTTCGAAACGAATTGGAGGAGTTGCATGCAGTTTTGGTCAACAAACTACTTGGATGTGAACCAAGGAGAACCGTCGACTCAAAATTATAACATATCTGCATTAAGAGGTATTTAAGCGGACTTTTGAATAATATAGCTTGTATTATATGCATTTATTTGTTTTATTTTCAGGCATATGCTTTGGTTCTTTTCCAAACCAAAGTGCAAAAACGTCCATTTGATTAACCAGAGGCATGCGAAAGACCGAAATAATAAAGAACATAAGAAACGAAAACCGCAGTGATGTCCATCTATTTAATTTCTAACTCTTAGTTGCACCAAATCAATGTTTGCAGGATAAGGACGAACGTTATTTAATTTGAAGAAAATCAGTTCAGATTTAGATATAGCCCCCATACGAATTTCACTCCCGATTTGACTTTTCCCACTCTATAAACCACACATTTTAACAGATCCTTTTCAAATCTTGCAAAATATCTTTCTTTCAACTAGAAACACCCATGGTGACAATGGGTGAGATCGGTTCACATATGTAGCTCCCATAAAAATTTCACTTCCGGCTTGACTTTTTTCGCCCAGAAATCTCGTATTTTTACCGAATTTCTTCAAATTAATCATAACACGTTATACTTAAACTGGAAGCAGCTATTGTGAAAGTGGGTCACTTCATTCCATGTTTTGATATATCCCGATGGAAATTTTTTTTCGATTTTACAAATTGGGTCTGTTGATATTAGCCTATGATTATGAAACATACAAAAATCCATCCAGTTTTCACTTCTTTACCGATTGAATTATATTCGGGTAGAAAGTGGAGTATATCATATAGTCCGCCCCGTGCGACTTTAGTTTTTCGTTACATGTTTTAATAATGAAAATAATACTTAATTAAAATATATCTTTTAGGAGGGGAAAATGTAGAAAATTGGTACCAACCAAATGGCTGCAGCTAGAACAACGAAATTCGGTATGTACATTCGTATGACTGTATAGAAGTGAAAATTCAAGGAAATTTTCAAACAAAATTCGATATGTCTGCTCTGGACTGTGTGGAGTGTTGAATTTGAAAATGTACATTACGACATTTGTTTACTATTTCAAACTATAAGGTTCCCTTATGTGCACTGTTTTAAATAAATTGTGATACTTCATCATTCAAAATGTGGCCGAATTAGTATTAGCTGTGTTCTTTTCGTCCCCTATTTACGCTTAGCCATATAAAAGAAAACGTATATACGGTTGAACAACCTTTTTATACACGGTAAATAAAACGGGGATAAACGGGTTACCTATTTCACAAAACTTTATGTGGATAACAATTATAAGTTGCCAACATTTCTATCCATTTTTGACAGTTTGTGAAATAAATGTAAACAAAAATTAAATTTTTGAATTCAAGCAAAACAGAAATGTATCCGTGTATATTTTGTTGCAGATTGTGAGGAAAAAATAAGCGTTGTAATTAGGGTTTGGGGTTTCCCGGACTTTTTTCATTTCCCGGGAAAACGGGAATGAAAAGTTTCATTCCCGGGAATCCCGGGAATTCCCGGGAAAAAAATAATTTATTTTAGGTATGTCCAATATGATTTAAAATGTCAACATTTAGTAACTGGTATGCTATTTTAACCTATTAACGCCCACCATACACGTCTGTGTACACTATTTCAAGATTTTCGTACTTTTTTGATAACTTTTAATATGAATGTAATTCCTGATTATTAAACTATAGGCATGTTCGATTGGACTTCCTAGCTTATTTTTTATGGAATTCACTCGCTTAACAAGAAAGTAGCTTAATACTCTAATAATGTTGCTGCCAGATTATTCTTGTTAATTAATTAAAAAAAACAATGGATACAAATTTTGCCACCTTATCAAGTCTCTTAATTTTAAGTGATCGAGAGGGACAAAACAATATAATAATAATCTAAAAATAAATATTTTTTATTATTGTAGTAATAAATAAAAATAGGTTAAAATACTGACATACTACAAATTATGTCATGTCATATGTTTTTGTCAAAATATTTTAAAGATTATTTTTCATTTTACAAATATTTTACTCTAGTCTAATTGTCAGAATTAAAGGCGTCATAAAATTGGACATTTAAATCACAGACACAAGTGACTTACACCTACACTAGATTCAAAATTAAAAAAATGATTAAGGAAACAAATAACTCGGAGAATGTTATGACATAATTAATTTATAAAATTCATATAAAAAATTACAGAAACAGAGTAAAATATTCTAAAATGTAAAAGCAATATAAAACAGTTAATATTAAGTTAATTAATATTAATAGTTAATTAATATTAAAAACATTGAAATAGTCCAGTCATTAGTTCTTACAAAGGGTTATTTAAAAATACCGTAGGATATATTACAATTCATATATGATTTCTCTTGAAAGTTTTCAGGTGAACAATTTTAATTGTATTCCAATTTTTAACAATTTCTTACTGGTTTCATATGTAAAGTAAATTGTTATTTAAGAACATTTTCACCTTTTATTTCATCGATTCTTCTAGGAAAACAAGAAATTTAAAGTATAGCCAGCACGGGGATTTAAGTATTGACATTATGTCAGCCATAGTATTGTCAGTATGATATTTTTGATTCACACTAAAGATGAAGCAAATATACTCACAAAAAGTTTGTATTGCCCCAGCTGGGTTTCGCAAAAAATGACTACTTAGCGAATTTAAAATGTTCTGTCTGTAGTAATAAACAAATACCCATTATTATTGTCAGTAATGTAAATATATGAATTTGAAATATATCTAAAATTTCCAATTTATATAGTAAATATAAATTAACGCTCAAAATAATCAATAAAATAGTTTTTTAATATTTCCCGTATTCCCGGGAAATCAAAATTTTTTTCCCGGGAATTCCCGTCCAAAATTTTCCGGGAATTCCCGGGAAAAACGATTCGGGAATTCCCGGACCCCAAACCCTAGTTGTAATCCAAGACAAGTCTGTGTTCAATTGGATTGCTCCTTACGTCTTAACTGGGAAGTGTATTTTTACACCCTACTCAAATATTCTAAATTATTCCATTATTGGTATGTATATGTATGTATGTATGTGCAATTATAGAACATTTTTCAAAAATTTCATCGCGAAATTCTTGCCTTATCATTTCCTTATAGCCTTGTCACAATGCATGCGAAATCTAGCTGAAATGACATAAGGCCGATTTACAAATGTCAGATCGCATACAAATTTGACATTTGAAAATTTAACTTATGTCCTTTCAGCTGGATTTCGCATGCAATGTGACAAGGCTATTATTATAATAAAGCTATTTAATATTTATTTTAACTTATAAGATAAATTTCGATGGGTCCTTTAACAATACTTTATATACAGACATATTTCAACATTTGAAAATTTTGTTTTTGTGGAATTCTAACATGCTTTCAACAAAAAATAGACACAACTCTTTAATTAATTCTTTTCGTACCGTATATACGTCACCCATATATGGGACGAAAAGAACACAGTCGTCATTAGAGAGAAACATTTTCCCTCAGTTGCAATTTTATGACTCCAAATATCTATACAATTTTGATAGGAATAGTACTAATTTTGCATTTTGTTTCGCGTCCACAGTGGAATGTACACACCCAATTTCATGATTGTAGCTACAGCCGTTTGCTTGGTTCTTCAGTTCTTTTTGCATTCCGACCTTAAATGTACGAATTTTTAGAAGTACAAGTAGAATTTCATGATTCAAGCTACAGCCGCTTGCCAATCATTTCGGGACCAATTTTATCTCGAATATCGAATGATATGTTTATTTTTCGCGTCTACGCAGTCAGAGCAATACATACACCAAATTTCACTATTCTTACTGCTCCCGTTTGGTTGGTACTATTTTTATCCCCTTTCGCGTCAAATTTAGAAAAATTCCTGTATGATTTGCGTCTACCCAGTCAGATTACTGTATACACCGAATCTCATGATTTCAACATCAGTGGTTTGTGTGGTGCGTACATTCCAAATTTCATGTTTCTAGCTGTTGTCGTATCATTGGTACCATTTTTATCCTCTTTTGTCCCATTTCACCCGTTAAATCTCTTATTCAATTTCTGGTGCTTTCTTGCTACAAGAGGAATGTACGTAACAAAATTCAAGTACATATAAAGCAAAATTTTTCAAAAATATGTTTAAAAATCTAAATATTGGGGGTATTTTCAGCCCTTGTTAGAGAAAAAAATTTCCCCACTGGGCCGATTTCACCCACTTCCAATCCCAACCGATCTGCAAGCTAGCGTGCTTTCAACAGACAGACAAACGGACATGGCAAAATCGTCTTAGAATTTTACCAGGATAAAGATACTTTGTGGGTCTCCGTAAATGAATACCAACCAACTAAGCAGCCTTTATACTACGCGATTGTGTAAAGCGATTTTTGGTGAGAGAAGTCGCATGGTTCTTGATTCAAAAAATCGCATCGAAAGTCGTTTACCACGTATACACTTGTGCTCACTTCATTTCTCACTTCCTTCGGATACATAATGAATTTTATCCCTGATCGCAAAAAAAGTGTGGAGTTTTTGACAAATTCAAAAAACAAATGAAAAAATCAAACAGACTTTCAAAATCTATGTGCGATCCTATCCCGAAGTCGTTTGGTTTTGTTTTCACTCTGCGACTGTATCGTGTAATGTAAAGGCTGCTAGTTTTGGGTAAGAGTGCAATACTGCAAAAGATCGTATTGGTATCCTCTACAATATTACACAAGATCTTTTTCAGAGGATTCTGACGCTGGGATTTAGTTACTGCCTCCAGTGTCCGGACACATTTTTCCATTATTTGGCCAACCAAAAGTCTATAAGATTATCTCTATAATACCTTATACTTACTTTATGCTAAGGACAATTTGATTTATCCTGGTTTTGGCTATAATTCATTCCAGATATTTCAATTTATGTCTTCGGTAACTTTTTTCCAGTTGATAAAAATTATTTTTTTTACTTTTTTCTTTTAACGAAATATGAGATATTAGCTGTCACCTTGAAAACCCACAAAAAACGAAATAAACGCCCAATAAATCTACCAATGAGTTATTCTAAGACAAGAATAAACATTTTTATTTAAAGTGCTTCCAAGGGTCTATTAATTCAGAAAAAATGTGGGCAAAAATGCAACATAAACAAATTACACGATAAAAACATGATTTTTAGATTATTTTCAGGAGCGTTTAGCTCACAGATGGCTTGACCCAGTGACGAAATATTTTGTGGATCACCATTAAACAATGCAGTCTTCATTTCTGGGGGGTGACCACTGCAATTTATTTTCGAGACCCATCCTAATATATATATGTATATATAAGAGTTGCGTTACTAACTGACTGACTTATCATTAGACAGCGGAATATATGAAATTGCATATTTTTATTGGATGGTTGTGTCGAAATGGTAATACCACACAAATGTTTTTCATCAAACATTTATTCGAAATATGTATATGAACATATTTTTCACAATTTTGCATATTTTATGCAAAGTTGTTGTTTGTATGTATTGTTGGTCTGTTATGTTGTAGGTGTTGTCATTTATTTTGGTTTAAGACCAATGGTTGTGAGGAACCCAAAATTAGCAAAAGTTTATATTTGCATTTACATTTTAAACGTCTAAATCGTGGTATATTTTATATGTTGATGTATTATAACTAATTACTAGATTAGATATGGTAGTTTATAAACTTCAAATGAAGATTGGATTGTTCAATGATGATCTGAAAAATATTTCGTCGCTGGGTCAAGCCGCCACTGAGCTAAACGTTCCTGAAAACACCTCTATAAATCATGTTTTCCCGTGTGACTTTTTTATGTTGCCCCTTTGGCCAATTTTTTCCCTTGGAAACACTTTATATATTTTTTTATTCCTGACTTAGAATAACTCATTGGTCGTATTATTGGACGTTTAGCTAAATAGTTTTAGCTAAAAACTAATATTTCTTGGAAACATTTTTTAAAAGGTGTCATGAAAAATAAATAAGAAGAAGTCAACACCTTTCGAATGATGCCGAAATGATGAATATCGGTCGAAAATTACGTCACTGACTACGCTTTTATGAAATATTTTAATACAGAAGATGGATTTTCAGAGCCCTCTTTTTGTAAAAATGAGGGCTGCGACGTCAATTTCCTTCCCATGTTCATGATGAACATGAATTCGGAAGGTATCGACTGCCGCTATTTATTTTTTATAAAATACTAACACCAAATACGAAAAATGTTTCACTTGATACTATGAAAAAACACAAAAAATACTATAAATGTCCATCAATTCGACCAATAAAATGCTGTAAGACCAGAATAAAAATTTATATTTCAAGCGCTTTCAGGAGTCTATCAATTCAGAAAAAAGGGCAAAAATGAAACATAAAAAAATTACACGGGCAAAACTTGATTTAGGAGCAAAATATTTTGCAAATCATCATTAAACAAGAACCGCGACCTCGCCTAATATTCATTATGTTCAGTTTATAAGAAGTTTTATCATTTATGTAAAACAATTTTAAAATTTGGTTGTTGAAAAAACATTGTTGCAGCAACGAACATATTCGTTGCAGAACTATAATTTCCATTAAATCAAGATTCGTTCCATCAACGAAAGTTTGTTCGTTGCAGCAACGAACGCCGACTTTGGTTGACTTTCAATGAATAAATTCGTTGCAGCAACGTACAATTACGTTCCGGTTACGTGCGTTTTTCTTTCAGTGTATGTGAGTTACTTGTTAATTTTTTGTTATACGACATTTTATAAAAATCCACCCTAAATATATATATATTGAGATGAAAAATTATGTTGTGAAAGTCGACATTCTGAACAACTTTTGTATTCTAGGACTTTTTCATAGATGGTTTGGTTGGTTCCATTCGGAACCAGCAGGATATTAAGGGTTAATATTATGTAGATTGACACAAAGTTAAAATATATATTTGTCTATTCAAAAATTATATTTTGCGATTTTAGACTGATATTATAAATACATATTTTGTACATATGGGCATTCCCATGATGTCAAACGTGACCGTCGTACACATTTAAAGTGACAAAAAGGTGAAAATAAAACTGATTTTTATTTTGGCCATATTATTGTTTTGTAATTATAGCTGATCTTCTTTGAACTTTCTCACCGCCGTTTTCAGTGTTTACAAAAAATAATTATTGAAGTAAGAATTTTTTTCAAATTTTTAATTTTCATACTTAAGATGTCGAACGTGACCAACCAAAGTACCAATGTCAAAAATTTTCTTATTTTCCAGTAAGATTTTTTTATTTAAATTGTATAAAAATCTCCGTTTGTACTCAAAATTTGATGATCTTTCTGCATGTACTTCGGACACAGTAGCAACAAATGTTGTTTTTCCATGTCGAACGTGACATCGAAATCTGCGATAATGTAAAGCAAAAAGTTAGAGATAATTGCAGTCGTATAGTTTCGTGTCCTTTATTTTTTGATTCCTTTTACTCCCTGAAATATTTTAGACAGCATAGGTCAACGCTCAATGTCTCTCTTTAAGAACTTTTATCAAAACAGAATGAGCAAGAGAAATATTCCAATGAGTTGCTCTTCTACGATTTTGCATTCGAATATCTCTAGGATATATGATATGAATAAATGTAAAAGTTGTTAGCATTAGTTAAATTTGATTGTTTCACTATGAAAATATGATAAAACAAAGTGTTTACAAGAACCTTTAAGTTTTTGGTCTTGGAAATGATATTTTTGAGGCATATTCACTACATACGTCATTGCATATATTTTGCATAAAAAATGCATATTTTAGATATGCACTCGGAATTCGATTTGCGGCATTAAAGTTCGTCTGTATACCAAATTTGAGCTCAATCGGACTATAATTGTGTTTTGCATAAAAATCCGCTGTCTACTTATTATTGACCAGCGCCCAGACCAAACGGCTGAGGCCAGGTTATGAAATTTACAGGGTAGTTTCCGTACATCGTCCTGACTCAACGGCATTGGCTAGAAACATGAAATTCCGTGTGTTCCTTGCACTGACCATGAAGACGAAATACAAATAGCGATTTTTCGAAATTTTGCTTTTAAGGGAGGAAAGAGACAGCAAGGGATAAAATGGTACCAACTAAAGTATTGCAGCTATAGTCGTGAAATTTGGCATGTAAATTCCTCTGACCGTGTAGAAGCGCATTAAAATTGGATTTTTCGAAATTTGTACTTTTAAGGGGCGAGCGGGACAAGAAGCGATAAAAATGTTACCAACTAAATTATTGCATTTTTGGTGTGTAAATTCCTCTAACAGATGCATTTTATTTTCGAAATTTGTACTTATAAGGGGTGAGCGGGACAAAAAGGGATAACAATTGTACCATCTAAAGTATTGCAGCTATAGTCGTGCAATTTGGAGTGTAAATTCCTCTGACAACGTAGAAGCGCAATCTAAATGCATTTTATTTAATTTGTACTTATAGGGGTGAGCGGGTCAAAAAGGATTAAAATGGTACCAATGGTATTGCACTACAGTCGTGAAGTTTCGTGTGTAAATTCCTCTGTAATGGGGTAGAAAGTGGAGGGTATCATATAGTCGGCTCCGCCCGACTTTAACCTTTCTTTACTTGTTTTATCAATAGCAACATTAAAACGAAGTACAAAATTAGGATAGAAAAGTATCGCGATAGTACCATGGTACTTTAAAGATTCAAAATGTACCAAAAAATCAAAATTGTAATTGTAATTTTATGGTACAGTTAGATTTTTTGAGACAGTTAGAGCGGTGGAAACAAATTTCATAAAAATTTAGTTTTTGTATGTAGTTTAGTATGTTCGGGGGAAATGTTTGTCAGATGAAATTTGGAGCTACCGAAGCTACAAACATGGGAAGAGCGCGACGATTACCAGTAAACGCTAGAATCATTGCGTAAATTACATGTTGCCAACGTCCCTGCCGAAAGTGGCAAAGGATTGAAAAAATATTGGAGGTTGTTCATACATTTGACTTCACTAGGGGACTCCTTGGGACAGTTGAAGCGGTGGGAGCAAATTTCATAAAAATATAGTTTTTGTATGGGAGCCACCTGAAAGAGCTGTGATAGGGATAGGTATGTTCGAGGAAAATATTTGCGAGGAGACAATTATGGCGTTCGATCAAGGTCAAGGATTCAAAAAATTTACAATTGTAACATTTTGAACAGCCATGGTACTATCGCGACAAATTTTGTTCTTCATTTTAATGTCGCTATTAATAGAACCTGTATGGAAAGGCTAAAGTCGGGTGGGCCGACTATATAATACCCTCCACTTTCTACCCCATTACAATTGAATTCGGGACAAAAGTGATATCGGGAACGATTTTTGTATGGGTACTATATATGTGGTGTATAGAGCGGAAAAATCAAATCCGGAGCGAATTTTATATTGGACCAATATACAAATCAACCGATCTGACTCACTTTCAACATAGATGTTTCCAGTTAAAATATAAGGCGTTGTTTAAAATTTGAAAAAGATTGGACAATAATTGCGACCTGTAATTAGATTACAACAATAGATGGGCAGACGGACATTGCTAAATCGACTCAGAAATTGATTCTAAGCCGATCTGTAAACGATGGGTCTAACTTGTTTCCTTTTGGGCGTTACAAACAAATGTACAATGGAGGGTATAAAAATACCAACTCCGTACGAAACGTGAATTCATTGGCAATGCTTAAAGTACAACACATAATGGCGCAAACGAATAAAACCTATAAACAGGGATATATACTTTCCTGTAGTTTTATTTGTTAAAAAAACATCTTTCAAAAATGCCACCTGTAGTTGAAATATAGAATATGAATATACAAGGTAGCGCAAAATTAATGTCATAATGTGAATTGCCAACCATTGTGTTAGAAATGTCCAGTGTTTTCACGAAAAAATGATTTGATGATACACAATTTACTGAATTTAACTGTTTATTTGGTCAAAGCAACGTACGGGCGAAGCCATCATTATGCCATTAAAAAACTGGTCAGTGTTGTAGACAATGTCGATCAGCTAGTTGTAATGCATTATCCGCTGTGAAGAATTTTTTATCTATTTTCCATAAGCAAACGAAAATGTATCAACAAAATACATTAATTACGATTACTATTTTGCTATTTTCTGTCATTTCTCTATAATTACCTAATTTTTTGTGTTTCGAAAACTTTCAAAGATTCATAGCGAACAAAATATACATCGCTCAAATTGTGACTTATAGTCTTGAGTTCATTAATAAGTCCGATAGTTCCAGTTTTTTTTTACAGATTTTTCAATATTCCAGACAACTATCCAAAATTATTTTACCTGTTCAGCCGTTCTCAAGTAAAGCGATTACCAACAAACATCATTTCATATTGATGATTTTAACTGGCCGTCCAGATCGCCAGACTTCTTCCTTTGGGACTTTTTAAAATATCGCTTTGCCGATGTAAAATATTGTCCTTTTGCTCTTTGAAACGGGCAAACATTGACACTCCTGACCCAGACATTTTACCGTGTTTGGTTTGGAACACTTATTTAAATTGAAGTTCATAAAGATAGAAAATATCTTGTTCCAGTATTTGCTCATGCAATAGTGTCGCTCCTTGGAATTGCCCAGTGTTCGTTGACCGTGCCCAGGGAAGGGGTTTTGGGGGTTAAACCCCCAGAGAGGTTTTGAACATATACTTTTTTAAAACCTACTAGACTTTCTGACGCGATAAAATATAACAGTTTTAAGTTATTTTTAATGGTAATTTTGCAGTAAAATCATGAAAAAACGAAAATTAAATCGTGGACACTTTCTTGAATTTCGGACAAAGGTTATGAAAAATACAAACGAAGTAAGCGAATTGTGCCAATTTCAAGATTGTGTAATGCTAATTTCGCTAATGAACACCAAAGTATTCGGAAAAGTTCCATTTTAATTAACCGATACCACTTGACTCCTTGACATTTGACTACAGCAATATCTTTTGAACTTTTAATTGTGTACTACAATAAAAGTTTGGAAATTTAATAACAAAATCTTTTAGTAATTTTAAAAAGTGTAGATAAGAATCACTATGATATTATAATGAAATCTAAAAACATTATTAATAAAAGCAAATCATTTGCTTGATGCTAACCCGTAGCCTAACTAATAGGTTTGCATTTTCTTGTACTTTTTATTTCCCGGGACACGGGAATTATTTTTTTGATTTCCCGGGATCCCGGGACAGGACGGGAAACTTATAATATCCTATTCCACAAAGTGATGTAGAGTATAAAAATGAAATATAAATTTTGCAGTATAAAAATTGTTAAAGCAGACAACCAATTTATAGACTCATAAGATAGTCCATTTCTAATTTTAGTGGAGAAAGTGAACGCGATAGAGAACGATATTATATACTCGAGAGTGTATTATTAATTGTTAGTAAATCGTTAATTATCAGTTCCTTTTCCTGCGCCTTCGAAAAACCAAATTTATATTTTGAGGTAGTATATAGTTATTATTAATACTTACATTTAATACATTACTTTATGTAGTATGTATATTTTTTAAATATATTAGTAAAATTGTGTATAACACCTGTACGATTTCTCCACAAATATTAGCATATCAAGACTTTTTTCATAAAGATATCAAACATTTTGAAAACGTTATCTGTTATATTCAGTTTATATTAATTACATTGAATTGCCATATTCAAGGTATCGCCTAATAGAATTGTGTAAAAATCTATTGGCGAGTCGAAGTCGTTTCTGCGAAAAAATATTGGAGTAACCTAAGAAATTTTTATGCAGACATTTTTTTTACTTATACAAAAGAAAGTACAATCCTTTAATTTTTAAATAAAATACAATTAGAATTTTTAAAATTCTGAGTATAGAAATCGGGGCTATATCAAAACATTGACCCACATATTCCACAACAGATGTTCACAGTTAAAGTATAATATGGTGTGGCTGGCTATTCGTATATTCCGTTTGCAATACGTGTTTTGTAGAGCGCTAAGACAAGAATAAACATTTTTATTTAAAGTGTTTCTATTAATTCTATTAATTCAGAAAAAATGTTAGACAAAAATCCAACATAAAAAAATGTATCCAGGAAAAAATGATTTTTAGATCAGTTTTCAGGAGCATTTAGCTCACAGATGGTTAGACTCAGTGACGAAATATTTTGCTGATCATCGTTAAACAATTCAATTTTCATTTCTGGGGGGTGACCGCTGCAATATATTTTCGTGACCCATCCTACTGTACATATGCTTAAAGTTTTTTTCTGTATTGCTAAAAACAGCAAACAGCTGTTTACCATCTCATCAGATATAAATCTGCTGTCTCTTTTTCAGCAAAAAATCTGCTCTTTCAGTAGACTTTCTGCTTTCTTTTACTGACAAATTCCTTTGATTGTACTGATAGATGGATTACTGAAATGCAATTTTGCCGACGATGTCTGTTGGACGAATGTATCAAAATATTTCTCGAAGATCTTGGTTTAAAAAGAAAATGGTTTCCAAACGTTCACGTAATCACACATAATCACATAATTAAGGTCATTTATCATTGTGCCATAGACTGACTAGACTTCACGAGAAAAATTGAACATTGATTTACAATTTACTAAAATCATTAACATAATTTTCACTTGCTTTATTTTTTGTAAAACTAGATGAAAACCCCTCCCAGGGGAAAATCCTGCACACGGCCCTGTTCGTTGACGTGGTGTTGAAAGAAGTAGCTTGAATGAGGTCAGCTATTTGCCACTCAAGCAAAAGCCCACAATAATAATAACAGTAAAAACGGCGTCAAGTTCGGCATAGTTTTTATTTTGCGTATCTATGCAGCCATTTGGTTGGTACTATTTTTATCCTTTTTTTTCTATTATATCACCTTAAGAGTACGACTTACTAAAATCTCTTTACGCAATTGATGTACACACCTAATTTCATCATTCTAGCTGTAACCGTTTACTTGGTACTATTTGCATCCCTCTGTTCTAATTGTATCCCTTGAAAGTACGAATTTGGATATAAAACATTTATTTTTTGTGTCTACGCAATCAGAGGAATGTATACTCCGAATTTCATGACTCTATTCATCTATTATGGTGCACGTTTTTGTTATAGGGGGAATGCCCGATATCAAGTAAGTACCAGCAGACATATTAAAAAAAAGCTTAAATACTCTAAAATATTAGGGGTTATTATGGGTATTTTTAGCCCTTGTGAGCAGGGTTGTCAGATATGGCGATTTCTCGCCAAACGTGGCGAATTTTAAATGTGCTTGACGACTTTTTTTTCGATTTGGCGACATGGCGATTTTTTTGCAATTTTCTTGGCTAATTTTAGAAAATTTTAAATCTGTCCTCCGATTTTATTATACTGGCGTTACTTTGTAAAGAAATATATTACAATTTGTATAAGTATAAGTCATAGATATGCGTTCATGTAAACCGAACACTTTTTAAATTACCATTTCCGATTCTTAGCAACTTAGTAAGACAACTGCACTCTTTAAAATATCTGATTTATAGAGGAAGAAAAAACATTTTTTAAAAGATATTGCCAATTGAGAATTAGTAAAATCAAGATAAAAGGTTCGAGGTAGGAACATTGAAAATTGTATTGTGTGAAAACGCGTAGGTACAATTCAAAGAATGAAGGCTTATTGTAAAGATAATTGTATTTTGTTGTTTACTTAAAAAGTCAAAAAAGCGTATTCCCATCGATTATAAACAAACAATGTACATTTTAGAATTGAGAAATAGTAATAATTAAAAACGGTGATAAATGTAGACGATGGAAACCGCTATTTTTGAACGAATGTATGCATTGGCTTAATTGATTTTTAACCTGTAATCAATGTGTTGAATGTGCATTCTGCACTTGCCTAAACTAGGTCACGGTATAAGAAAATTTTTAACTTTTATTATGAATAGTAAATGCTAATAAAATATGTTTTAATTATTTATCATGAAATGTTGACCAAATTTAATTCAAATACGATTTCTTAATTCCATACATTTTTTACACGAACTAAATATAAAATGGAATTTATCGATTTTTTAACAAAAACTGAAGTTGTTTAAATTTGGCGGTTTGTGGCGATTTCTGACAATTGATTTGACGATAGAGGTACAAAATAATCTGACAACCCTGCTTGTGAGGGAAAATTTTCTGCATAAATAAAAAATTACATTTTAAAAAATTAAGGGTTATAGATCGGTTTCTTCTGAGGGACATTTAGAGCCATGGGAGCAAATTTTATAAAAAATTATATGAAGGTAGGGTCAATCTTTCTCTCTAGGGTTACTCCGGGCAGTTTTGCTCATTCTTTCATAAAATGTAATGGGGTGATGCAGTTTTTGGCTTTCTGTGTATTTTTACACCTTTGACCACGATGAGGAGCTTGTATCCACCCACCTTATACATTTTTTCTGAACTTGCAAAATTAGGGGTTCTAGTGTATCGAAATCGGAAATTCGTGTACTGCCTAGGGTACATCGATATTTTTATACACTCCACCTAATGATTGTCATTCCGTTTGCAACACCTCGAAATATGCATCGGAGACCCCATAAAGTATATACATTATGGATCGTGGTAAAATTCTAAGGCGATCTAGCCATGCCACAATAAACCCTAATATTTTAGAGTATTCAACAATATATTTTCAATAAGTCTTCTTGTACTTACTTGATATTGGGTATGAGCATTCCCCCTGTAACAAAAACGTGAAACATAAAGTGATTTTTATTCGTAGGGGGTGAAATGGGGAAAAAAAGGATAAAAATGGTACACGAAAAATAAAAACATTTTTCCAAATTCGTAATTTTACTTAGTTAGTTTATTTTGCACAACGTACGTGAGAATGGATTTTCAAAATTTGTATTTTTGGAGTTAAAATAGAATGGAAATACAACCAACTGTAGCACCCATTCTCTACCAATATTTATGGTATTTAAGCTTTTTGAAAGTATAAATATAAGAATATTTATTTTTTGAAATGACTAGAAGTATTATATCGATATGTAAACATATTGGTAGCCTTGCCTTATTATCGTGTTTTGAAATGATAAAAATATTATATTTATTTACATTTGTATTTGTTTTGGTTTGGTTTAAAAAAAAAATATATTTTCCTGTAATATCACTGCACTTTTACTAATATCGACAGCCTCTGTGGAATGCAATCCATTGTGGAGGTTATATAACGTTCGGCCCGGCCGAACTTTTTGTTGTCAAGGCACATTTAAAATTTAATTTCGGGAGTAAATCACACTAATTCATATTTCAAGATTTACATGATACATAATAAATTATAAATTTACGTTCAACATTTTACGACATAAATATATAACGAGTTGTAATACGAGAGAATTTTGTGAAAATGTGGCAATACTTCTGTCATGAAAGAAAAATTAAATTTTCTGAAACGGGAGAAGTTTAGTACCTATTACCGATAGTGTTTTAGCAAATACAAAGGAAAAATAAGATTTTCTTAAATTGTTGTCTTTTCAAATTATGATGTTGAATTTTGCACCCTATTCACATATATTTGGTAAATATACACCTATAGGCGAATGTTAAAAAATCTGTATGAATATCGAATTTATTATAAAAAGCAGGAATTATATTATCCATTAAAGTGAAATTAATGAAAAACCTTTACTGTGTTCACCTAATTATTTATATAATACGTCAGTTAAGTTTAATGAATTATTTTTCGTTATAGACGTCAGTTAAAATTTAACGTAGCTTCGAGAATACATTTTTTTGCTACCGAATTGTTAAAGGTCCATTTAACGGAGATACCAGAAAACGGGCTTTAAACACTAATTTTAAAATTAAATACATACATAGATGAAATTTGGAATTTTATTACAAATATAAATCTTCGTCCATTAATAGATCTTCGGGTCAGATTCGTCGATTCTAAGAATCGTGAGGATAAAATGTTTATCAACCGATTCTCACCCTTGTTTATTATTCACTAGTGTACATTTGGTTAAGTTTTTTTTTACACTTTTTTTCAAACAATGTAATCTCCTCTAGAAAAATTGAGTAGGCAGTGGGAAATCTGTTAAAAAACTGGCGTTGTTTTTGGCGTCAAAAAAGTTCCGTCGTTAATTGGTTTGAAGTTTTGAAAATATTCGTAATTTAAGATATAAAAAATGTATTAATTTTTCCTGTCACTGGAACTGATTTCACATTTGGCCCTAAGAATGTTACAATGATATAACTTTATAGACCCAACTCTACGGTGGACGTGGTCAGTATAACTTCTTTAATACCTGCCAGTCGGACGGCTGGTGAAATTATTTTATTAATATGAAATTACCAACATAGTTGAAATTTTAATGTTTTACATTTTTAAATATGTATGTATTTCAATTTAAGTTACACCATCGTCTTTAGTAGCTAATATTTTAGGACAAAGCTGTAATTGTATTCTTCCTTTTGGTAATTTTAGAGCTTCTTACGTTGTACTCAAATATATACGGAAGTAAAAACAATTTTAAGTTTTCCTTGTTTTTCGCCCCTTTGAAACGTGCGACGGAAACGCCCATATATAAAATGCAAATATGTAAGTACGTGAAGGTGAAATGGAATATTCGAAGCCATGTAAGTAAATTCATTTTCCGGTGGAACTTTTTCTTCAACTAAGACTCATATATGTATGGTTTTTGTGAAGGTAACATCGTTGGCTAGCAAATAGTGGGTGAATCAAAAAACCTACCCTAGTGTACATAAAAGTAACTAAAAAGGTAATGTCTAAAACCCACTCGTCAACTGAAAATGACAATAAATAGAAAACCGCCCAAATCAGCGTATTTCAATGTCGTTGAATGGGGAGAACATATTGCTCTGCTATTGACCACGAAAACAAATTGTCCCCACATTTGAATCTTGTTATTTGCAGATAATGTCTGTTTATATATGTTAGAATATATGCATGTATACTTACGTACGCAAGAAACTGCAAACAAATGTACATTAAAGTGGCTGCAAAATAAAAGTTGTCGATGTTCCCAACTAAAGCGAAAGTTTGGTTTGTTTTATGCGTTCTCCCAAAATATTTGCTTTTATCATTGTGCTTTCAAAATAACCTCTATAAATCCGTTTCTTCTTTAAAAGATTTCACGGCATGAATGGTATTGAGAAAAATAACTCTCGAGATTGAAAACTGGTCCGAGTCCAATCAAACCATATCAAAAAGTTGCAATACGACCTAGTGTAAAGGACAGAATTTGATCATTTTAGATCGAACTATTTTCGGAGCACGCATTAAACAATTTATATCCCACAAAAGAAGCCACTCTAATGCACATACATACATGTGTTTGCATTTTGACGAAAAGCTTGGTTGCCAAAAAGTATCTATGTAGATATCTTGCCAAATTCTACACAAGCACACATCCGTTGCATTTCAAAATAGCAAGCTCATTCAGTTTTCATCAAACTTTTTGTCATAACGGACCGATTTCGCGATCGACAATTTAAATTGTACACAAACGTATGTACATTTGTGCGTATGCGTAAATATACATAACCCAGTTGATCGGGAAGTCTGGTGTGTTACCGCCACAATCCGCACGTGCTTGCATTCAAGAATAAAATACTAATTTATCCATATTAAACGTTATGCAACTATATGAAATTTAATTCAATCGATATTAGTAATACTGAATGTGTGTCTGTCTATCCACGGTGAATCGATAAATTGTGAAGCAACTGTGAAACCTTGAACGTGAATTCAGAATGATGCATTAATGTATGAGGGTATTATTATACGTCATGCATTAGACCGGTCCAAAAATTGTGTACGAAGAATTTCGAAGGAAATTCCTCATAAAATTGTGAACATACTGAGGTGAAAAAACAAGCATTAACACGTGCCACAAAGAGCTTAACGATTGGCAAAATACATCAGGGTTAGGGTTTGCATTTTCCCGTACTTTTTATTTCCCGGGAAACGGGAATTATTTTTTCAATTTCCCGGGATCCCGGGACAGTGCGGGAAATCGTCAACATACAGTTTACCATGAAATAAGGTCATTTTTTCCAATGAAACATTCACATTTTATTAAAGTAAAATTTCACAACGAAACTGTTACAGAATTCATATAATAAAGCGCAATGTGAGATCAATTCAAACATCTTTTCAAGTTTCAAAATTAATTAAAGATCAGATGTTTCTTATTTTATTGGAAAATGTGGACGCGACGGAGAACGATCGTTCACATTAAATGAAATGTTTGTTCTTTGTCCTGTCGCTTCAAAAACTTTAAATTCTTTGTTTTTGGCGTTCGGATACACACCCAAAATTTATTTTCTCGGATTTTATTTTTTTCATGTGGAGCTTGCAGGAAAAATTCGAAAAAGTTGATTTTGAGTCAACATGCGAACGCAGCTTAAAAAATATTGGGTTATCCAACTGCAATATTTGACATATCTAATTAAAAGCTATGTTATCTAAATTTGTATACAACATTTTTAATTTTATCGTGGAAATGATGGAAAAAATATGCGAAGAAATATGTAAAATTTTCTACTGAATTCCCGCGGGATTCCCGTACGAATTTCCCGGGATACGGGAAATGAAAAATGTGCGAATTCCCGGGAATTTTCCCGCGGGAAATCCCGGGATGCAAACCCTAATCAGGGTCTAAGAAATCGTACTAACAGACTAGGTAACGAAAATTGAAAGTTGTTAGCATTTACGTACTAAACTAAGAGTTTTAATCTTCTAAAGATTTTTAATATGATAAATTCATATCAATAACTGAGTTTTTATTTACAAAATTATATAATAAACCAATTCCATGTGGAACGTAACAGAAACCTTTCACAGCGTGGAAATCATGATATATGTAATAAATGTCACCATGCCATGTGTAAATAAATTTGCATTCTATAACATATAGATGCGAAATGGTCTTGAGCCAGGAGAATATTCCAGTTAAAATCTGCAATCTGTCATAAGGCAATATTAAAAAATCGTAACTTTTTTCTGGTAGCAGATATAAATATATTTTTGGCGTATTTCAAGCAAACTGCTTCTAATTTAATCTAAAATAATCAAGTCTTAGAAAATAGTCAATCAAGTCTTAGCTGTTTTTCTTTAAGCCGGGATAACAAGCTGCGATAACAAAAAAGGTTAATAAAAATGGAATTTTTTGCTCAAAATTAAACATTATTTGTTCACATTGTCGCTAACTACAATATAAATATACATATGTATCAAAACTAATTTTCGAACAAATATTTTGTGTTGACTTTTTTGGACTTAGCCTCGATAACCATAATTTTGACTTACACTGGATAATTATCCGAGCTAAGTCCAAAATTTTTAACACCAAATTATTTTTTCAAAATTTGCTTTCACACACATTGATATTGCTTTTGGCGACAATTTTAAAAAATAATTTTTATTTTCAGTGAATTTTTTATATTTTATTTAGATTTTTGTTATCGTAGCTTAGTTATCCAGTCTTTAAGAAAAACAGCCATAATGTTGTCCAAAATATTTCAACTTTATGACAGTCCATTCGCGAGCTAGCCGGTTTTACGATTTTAGTGTTATTTTTAAAGCATTCTTTATAAAATCGGCTATACCATCCACATTTTTGTTCGATTTATGTTTTAATAGGCTCGCTGAAAAGGTACTGATGGCAATTTCTTCATGTTTTAGATTTTAATTCAAATTTGACCCCTTAAGGACCAACAATTAATTGGTAAAGAATTTAAAAAAAATACAGCGAGCCATCAAAAATACAAATCGAAACGAAAAGTGCGGATATTAAAAATGCATTAAAAAATAAAATCGTCAAATATTCAAATATTCAATTCAATAATAGATAGTTCTGTGGTAATAAATTATCTATCAAGGATTTTCTTCATATTTAAAATTAAACTTTACCAAGTTATAAAAGAACGGACTATGTTCAAAAATTAGACTTGAGTTCATCATCATGAATACTAGGTCCATTTTTTAATCAGTTGCATATTCGATATTCGAATTGTTCAAAATATATAAAAGTAGTGAAATTTAGAAATAAACAAACAAGTTAGTTTTGTTAGTCAGTTTTTGTAATCTATTAAAATAATTCAATGATACTCTGGTTAGTAATCTGTGTTTTTATACACTCCACGAGAGTATTATGTCTTTGTGCATTTGTTTGTAACACTCAAAAGGAAACGAGTTAGTTTGTTATATAAATCGGCTTAGAATCACTTTCTGACTCGATTTAGCAATGTCTGTCTGTCCATCTATTGTTGTAATCAAATTACAGGTCGCAATTATAGTCCGATCTTAATAAAAATTGGCACAAGTAAGTTTTGTGGATCAAGGACGAACACTATTTAATTTGAGGCAAATCGGTTCAAATTTAGATATAGCACCCATACAAATGTCGCTCACGATTTGACTTTTTCCTCTCTAGAAACCACATTTTGCACCC